>CP092088.1:1032506-1290006 GCA_029203775.1 Neoneuromus ignobilis | reverse complement strand
ACATAAAATAAAGGCTTCCGTAAAGAATACGTGCTATATTGTTATTTTTATCTTAAAAAATGATCTAAACGCACCCTTTTAAACATTTTATAGCATAAATATTAAAAGAGCATCGCTCGATACGCACTGCGTGCTTTATGCGGACACCTGATCTAAAACTCGGATGATTTTAAACCGAGTTAAAAGTTTCATAAACGGTCATATTTTACATTGAACGATGCATTGTGTATTTTAAAATTTCGCTTATTGAAATAAATGCCAAAAGTACGCGTTGTTTATAATTTTTCTCGATAATTTGTAAACGTGAAGTAGTAAAATATTGAACGAAGTAAAAACAGTTTTACAGAACATACACACACATACACTCACAAACACATACGTATATGGTAAGGGATAAAAGTTTGGTTATGGATGAATATTATGTTTGAATGACTGTATTTTCATGTATAAATACAAATATATTTCAAATTTTTTTTTAAAAAAACTGATTTAAACAATAGCCACTATATTTTAAAATAATATAGGGTTTGCCAATTAGCGCTTTAGGAGTTTTTTAGAACTCCACAGAAAATAATCTAATAGATTTAGATCACATGATTTTGGTGGCCAATTGATGGGTCCATTTCATGAATTAATGGACTGATTAAATTTTTATTTCAATAAATCTATTGAAGTTCTTACAATTTCTAAGCGTTGTTGAAGTGTTAAACGTTTCTTGATAATATCCCAAACTATATTGAGTTGAAATATCAAAAAATTTAAACATGGCTATCACCAGTTGTCAAAGTTCTGACATTCTTATTGTAAAATCCTATATAATGAAACAAATGTACGCAGATTTTTTAACTGAATGTATAGTGAGTCAGAGTGAAACTCATACAGTATTATATTCAATAAATTTTTGTATATAAATTTTTAAATTAAAAAAAAATCCCTTTTATATTTGAATTATATTGTTTATTAAAGATATTTTTATCATATAAAAATAAACAAATCATAAAATAATACTTAAATACTAAAAAAAAAATACGTATTCTGAAAAATCATTCAAAAACACATCAAAATGAAACTCAAACAACTAACAAATTATTTATTAAATTAAAATTTACAATGGATTGAATTATTTTAGTACTTAGTAGAGTATCCTTTATTAATTTTAATAGACTTTATACGATTCGGGATGGATTTAATTAATTTTTCACAATAAGCTAGATCAATTTTATTACATTCTTCTAATAACGCCTTTTTAAATCATTTTTATTACTAATAGTGTGTGTTCTAATGGCAACTTCTAAGTGATTTCATAGATTTTCAATCACATTTATATCAGGTGATTATGGTGTTGTTTCCAGTACTTTAGAGCAGTTTTATAATCACCAACTACGTGTTTTAATAAGCTTTGTGCTTGGAGTCGTTGTCCTGATAAAAATTAAATGTTTGTAAAATCACAAGTTTTTGAGTACTGGCTTTAAAAATTTTTCTTAATAGATCAATATTAACATTTTGATTCATAATGCCATCTATAAAATTAAATTTCCAACCCCTCTTGCAGACATACACCCCCATACCATAACATAACCGCACCCATGTTTGACTGTAGGACGTAAGTGTTTTAAAGACATTTCTCTGTTTGGTTTCTGCCATACATTAATTCTGCCATTGGACCCAAATAAATTATATGTTCTTTCGTCCGTAAATAAAACATCTTTTCAATAATCAAAACTTTTATTAATATGTTCCCAAACGAAACTTAACCTTTTGTTGCGATTAGCTAGATTTATGAAAGGTTTCTTCCTGGCAATACGAGCATGAAACCCATTTTTATTTAGTATATTTCGAATTATTTGAGGACTTGCTTTTTTATTTAGATACTTTTCAACTTCTAAAGTCAATTTGGGTGCGTTAATTTTCGAATTTTCTTAAATTTTTCGTAGAATCCAACGCTCGTCAAGGTCATTAAAAATCTTGCGGAGACTCTTTCTGACTTTATTGTCAACACTTTGGCCGTTTTTAATTTTTTTATTACAGATTGCATTTTAGCGAGGTTTTTATTAACTATTTTCTCAATTTCCCGTAGAGTTTTTCCATTTTTATAATGAAAAATCATTAGCTTCCGCTCGTCCGTCGATGATTGTCCTCTTTGTATACTCAAAGTAAAAATCCAACTTATATTTTTTACAAAATGGCTAGAAATGACTTAACAATAGTTTTATTTTTGTTACCAAAGTGACCAAACACATATTTGAAGAGTATACTTTCTTAACACAGCAGTTTTCAAGCGAGAGTAATTCGTTGTATGAGTTTCATTTTGATGAATTTTTTTGTTAATTTTTCAAAAATGGTTACTTTTTCTTGAGTAGAAGTATAGATTTACGATTGAAATTTTCAAATATAATAAAAATAACCTTAATAAAGAACTTAACCAAGAGAAATAAAGAAAAATGTTATTATAGTTAAATATATGTGTAAAATTATTGGAAACATAACTCTGTATGAGTTTCACTTTGACTCACTGTATATATTCACACAAACATCTAAATATACGTTACTTAAAGAAATTAAATACGTTTCAGACAATATTAAAATGAATAACACTCCTCATCTATACAAATATGTATCATACACTTAATAAGACAATAATATCTCAACGTCTAATAAGATTATTTCTTCATTTATTACCGACATACGCTCGCATTCGACTAGCAAGATTTATATGACGTAGTAATAAGCCGGCATAAGCAGTAATACTATCTGGTCGATCGAAAATTTCGATCGGAAAAAGAAAGTATAATGAGAACAAATCCTGTCTTAATAGAGAACGACGCAGAAGAGAAGAGTTTCTGCGTCGAGCAAGCGAGTCGACGGCACCGTCGCCATGTTCGTCCACATCTTTTACGTGACCTCCATTGATCACGTACTGACCTTAAAATGTCAGAGTGGGACTAAGAGTACGTGATAGAAAAAGAATGGAGGAGGAGGGAAACACGGACATTTCACAATGGACGAATAGTGCCGACGTTGGGATCAACTTGCTAGACGTAATGGATTATAATAGACAATGTAGAGATGTAGTCAAAAATTTAATTAATTCGACGCGATACACAGTCACAAATTGCTTTCAATCGGAGAACGAAATATTTATACATACTACGCATTATACAATCGGATTGTTTTTTTTTTAAAAAAAAAAATGTACTATGTAAAATATTATGTGCGAAAAGTACAGAAAAAAAGTCGAGGATTATAACGAAATATTGATGTATTCTTCGAATATTGTACATTAAATATTATATTTTATTATTTCATATAAAATGTAATTAGAAAAATGTGATTTAGTAGTGACAAATTCACTTGAGAGCATAAATGACTTACACATTTCAACGCTTCAAAATTTAGAAAAGTACTCAACAATCGTTTGATGTACGAGGGCTGTATGATAAGTACCTGCCCTAGGCCAGAAATTGCGCTGCTGGTATTTAAAAAGTGATATTTTTCGTAAATATAACCTTTCACAACAATACTGTCAAACTGTCAAGTCGCTGCGTGGTTTCGTTTGTGAATGCCAGCCATTTAAATAGAACAACTTTTGTGATTTTACAACAATGGAAAAAAATCAATATGAACTAGTGTTAAAATACTTGTTTTTGAAAAAGAACACAAATGATGAGATTAAAATGGAGCTCAGCGAAGTTTATGGGGACTCTGCACCTTCGTTATCAACCATAAAATATTGGATAGCTGAATTTAAACGTGGCCGTACAAGCATTTTTATGAAGATCGCCCAGGTCGTCCAATTGAGGTTACCATTTCAGAAATGATTGAAAAAATCCACGATATCGTGATAAACGATCGGAGAATGAAAGTACGTGAGATTGCTGAGACTGTGGGCGTCTCAATTGAACGGGTGCAGAATATTTTAACAACTCATTTGGATATGAAAAAGATTTCCGCAAGATGGGTGCGGCGATTGCTCACAATCGACAATAAACATACACGTGTGTCAACTTCAAAAGAATGTTTGGCGATGTTAAAACGTAATCGGAATGATTTTTGGCGTCGGTTCATAACTATTGACGAAACATGGATTCATCACAGCACATCAGAGACCAAAGAACAGTCCAAACAGTGGGTTTTCCGAGGCGAATCTGCGCCAAAGAAGGCAAAGGCGAGTTTATCGGCGAACAAAGTCATGGCAAAAGTGTTTTAGAATGTACGCGGCATAATTCACGTCGTTTACTTTGAAAAGGGCAAAACGGTTAACGGAGAGTTTTATATCAACTTATTGGACCGTTTCAACCATGCTGTAAAAGAAGACGTCCGTATTCGGCGAAGAAAAAATCATCTTCCATCACCAATGCATGCGTTCACACTTGCATCGTCATGGCAAAATTCCATGAGTTAGGATACGAGTTGTTTCCGCATCCATCATATTCGCCAGATTTACCATCTAGCGATTATTTACTATTTCCAAATATGAAAAAAATAGCTCGGCGGAAAAAAATTTGGCTCTAACGATGAGGTCATTGCTGAAACGAACACTTATTTTGACGGGTTGGAACAATCGTATTTTTTAGAGGGGATACAAAAGATAGAAAAACGTTGGACTAAGTGTATCGAACTGAAAGGTGATTACGTTGAAAACTAAAATAAATTTTACACATAAAAATATTTCTTCTTGCCAAGGCCAGGTACTTATCATGCAACTCTCGTAATAGAAAAAAATTAATATTGCAGTTGATGGCATGGTCATTCAAATGCACGTCAATAAATAATGTGAACAAAAAGTGAATATCGAATATATAGGGTTTTCCGATAAGAATGTCAAAATTTTGACAGTTGATGGTAGCCATGTTTGAATTTTTTAAACTCATTTTGCCGTTTCAACTCCGTATAGTTTGGCAAATTATCACGAAACTTATTATCGATATTTCCAATTTCAGAGTATAGGTGAAGTTAATTTTATTCCAATCTTCCATAACCGTTTCTTCTAATTCATTTTCCATTCCAGCTAATGCCTTATACCATGTTAACATTTGCCTTTTCGATAACGTTTCATTCCCGAACTGTTTATATAATTTTCACAAAATCTCAGTTGGTTTTTCGTTTTTGTTCGTTAAAAATTTAACTGTAATGCGTTATGCAGTAGCACTAGGTATTGCTTGTTACTAAAGAAACAAATGCGAAGTTATGCGCACGGTGAGGTGGAAACGTGGACAATCCCACTAATACCCTCTTTCGGTCACCAACTACGAACGTTCACTCGTTCAGCAGTGAACATTTTTTTTATTTATATTTGACTGACTCTCGTAAATATAAACAAATGTGGAATTAACTAAATCACTGTTCTAAAACTAAAAAATATTCACTAACAAAAATTTGTTATTTATGTTTTTGTATTTGTAATTCTTTTTTTTTTGTTAAAACAGCTATATATAAAAAAATAATTGTCGGTGATGGAACGAACAAAATAAACGCTAATAGAATGTAGAAACCAATAAAGTACGATATACAAGTAAGTCGTGCGGTTTCATTTAGTATATTATTTTAATTATAGGCTATAAAAACCCACATTGCAAGTTTTACGATAAGTATAAAACATTTTATTGTTTAGTCTGATTAAGGATGGAAGCGTTTTAGTTTCAAATTGCAAAAAGTCCCAATTATTCTTCATTATTATTATTATTATTGTTTTTTTATATTATTAAAATATATACAGTTGGGCACAAAAGTATCCCGTTTTCGTTCATATCTAATAAGTTTCAACGTACAAAATTAATTCTCAAATGATATTTAAGTATTTTTTTTAATATAGGGGTTTCCAATAAGCTCTTCAGAAATTTAAATGGGAATAAAACAAAAAGTATTTAATTAATTAGTTATTTATTTTTTTATTTTAAAGCATATTCTATGGCATTAATGATGGAACATAATTTCACTCATATGATCACCACGACAATTTTCAGTCACGCTTTTACATAATTGTGGTCCAATTTCACGAATTACACATTCAATATTTATTTTTAATGCTTCTATTGTTTGTGGTTTATCAGCATAAACCAATGATTTCACATAACTCTACCGAAAATAATCCAATGGAGTTAGATCACATGATCTTGGTAGTCAGTTGATGGGTCGATTTCGTGAAGTAATAGACTCATTAAACTCTTTACACAAATAAATTATAAAATTCATTTGTGTAAAAAGTGAATCAGCCAGTCCCAAAACAACAAATAACATTAAACTTCTGTTTAAATACGAATCATGTTATACGATATACCGGATTAGATAAGTACAGTAAAAAATTACCATATATTTGTTGTTTTTAAAAATGTAATTTTTTTAAAAAAAATCACAAAACTAACGCATGCAGATATTCAATTCATCTAGAACAGACCTCACAAATCGTTAAAAATTTTCAAATACCGACACAAGTAATAAATAAGTCAATTCAGGTCATCAAAAAAGGTCACAAATCTATGAAAAAGAACATGTTGCAAAAAACAATAAATAACCGAAAACACTTCATGCTTGCAGACCAGATGAGGAAATGAAAAGAAATATTCAACCCCTAGTTGTAGATGGATTGAATAAGGACACAAAACACAAATGAGTATATGTATATATAAAAAGTTAATCTAGATTTTAACAGAAAGGCTCTGACGATGATGGCGTCGCCATCGAAATGCATCAGCCGATATAATTATAGATTATATAATTATAAATAATAAGTGATTATTGAACACTTTAAATTATTGTGGTGTTGGGGTTAAAATTCATTTGTGTAAATTACCATATCATTTTAAAATTTAATGAATTTTTAAATTTTTCATCGATTTTAAAATTTACCATACTTATCAAACGACCCTCGTAAATCTATAGTTTCCGTAAATGTGTGTGGTACGTATCACCGTCCTGTTGAAACCACTTGTCATGCAAACCATTTTCAATCATTTTTGGAAAAAAAATTCATTAATCATGATTCGGTAACGGACTCCACTTATTGTAATTTGATTTCCAATTTCATTTTGAAAAAAATATGGTCCAATGACATCACCAGCATGTAATATACACTAGACAGTTACTTTTTGTGGATGTGGTAGTTTTTGTTCAAAGACTTGTGGATTGCTTTCACTCCAAAATCTGCAATTTTCTTTATTTAGTGTTACGAAGCGCACGATAAGTTTTACGAACCGAACATCGATGTTTATAATAAGTTTTTACAATTTCTAAGCATTATTTAAGTGTTAAACGTTCCATGATAATTTGCCAAACTATACTGAGTTGAAATGTCAAAATGACTTTAAAAAAAATCAAACATGGCTATCACCAGCTGTCAAAGATCTGACATTCTTATGAGAAAACCTTATATTTTCCAGAAAAAAAATCCATGCAGTCATATTAACACATTACTGTCCGGGCTGTTTGGGCGAAAATTAATGCGTGTAGCTGGGCATGTTTTCAAGCGATTTAAAAAATGTTTGGAAATTGTAGAGTTGAAGGTTGAAATTTACTGTTATCTCTTGATTTGATTTTTATCAAAACACGTAGTATTAGTCTAGTTCAGGGATCGGCAAAACGCAAATAATGACTATGTGCATTAAATGTATGCCATGTAATATTATAATAATAAAAAATACTTTTTATCAATAAACAAGATTATTCATAATTATGATAGGTATCTAGTTTTTTTTATTCAGTGTTTAAAATCAAAAAACCTATTACTCAAAGCTGGTACATTGGGTTCACTTTTAAATTGACAATAATAATAACGCAATATTTGAAAAAACAGGGGCCCGTTTCATAAAACTTACAGTTCTTGTATTACAAGTTCTTTCTTTAAATATCCCACATAAATTTTAAATAAAGAACTTGTAATACAGGAACTGTAAGTTTTATGAAACGGCCCCTGGTACTCCTCTGTCACTTTGTAATGTCACTCTGTAGAGAAGAAACGGCGCAAGGATTTCCACACGGCTCATCTTTTCAAACATTATTTTACAAATTTGACATTATAGTGGAGAAAAAAGGCAATCCAGTACATGGAGCGTGTCTAATCCTATCTATCACATAATACTAGTTCCTAGTTTTAATCGACTTATAAAACAGATATCTTGAAAATTTAGCTTTCAAAAAAAAATATTGTTGTACTGCTAACATTTGGCTCTTTTGACTAATGAGTTTGCTGATCAATGGTCTAGTCGATAAGAAATACTATTTTCAGTATATTTATTTGTCGCAGGCATTTAATGCACAGTACACAAAACCCTATTCATATGTCTCCGGCATTTCACGACCAGTGAACAAAAAAAACATATTTTTATGTCTCCGGACAGTAAGGTGCTAATATAATAAAGATAAAATTTTTCATTTACAAATAAAAAATAGTAGGTTTTCATTTTTTATTTAGAGATTTTTTAAACATTAATTTTCAAAATATATCATAAATAAATTCCTGCATGCATTCATTTAGTTGCTTAATTTTTGTCTGACACTGTAGTACATACACACATACATTATATATATATATATATATATATATATATATATATATATAATGTATGTATATATGTATACATTAGTGTATACAATTCTTGTCAAGTTTGTTATTTTTTGTTTCACTCTGGGCGAAAAAATAATTACAACCTCATAAAACATGCAGGTGAAGTAACATACAGGCAAGGTGTGTGTCAGTAGTGCAAAGTGTTATATCTAGTAAGGAAGTAATTAAAAATAATGCTTTTACGTGTATTTTTAAAACTTTTGGTTTTTTGTATGCATACACACACTCGTTTCTCTCTCTCTCTCTCTCTCTCTCTCTCTCTCTCTCTATATATATATATATATATATATATATATATAAAAATGCCATGAATCTGTTCAAGTAAATATTTATGTATATCGTTAATTAATTCTGTTGAACATATTAATTATATGTACACTCTTTTGAATAAAGTTTAGTAATCTTCTTTTTTCATATTATAATATATTTTGTATGCAAATTAATATTCGTATTCATTCTCGTTTTAGTAAAAGAATACATTTCAACATGTTCGTTACAAAACAGTTACCTAAATATATGGGTGACCTAGTTCCACTTTTTTTATTTACACTTTGTACATATGCACGTATATAAACATATTTATTTCTGTTGTTAATTTATTTCTCTATTTTGTTATAATTTAATTAATCGTCTGAACGAATCTCAAGGTTTATTTAATGTATATGACTGTATTTTTGAAAAAAACAACAACATTAATCTATAATTAGTTATAAAAATATCATGTGTGAAGTTCAGTTTTTTAATTCGAGATGTGTGTGTATTTTTTAATTAATTATAAGTTGAATATATAGAACACAAAATTCACAACTGTTTTATTTGTATGTAACTGCTCGTTTGAGGATTATTATGTGTACTTGTTTCGTATGTGTGTGACGTGTGCGCTCTTCCAAATGATATATGACACTTGCATAAATTAAAACTATATTTTTCAACTCGCTGAATTTATAACTAAATTATTTTGTGCTATACTATTGATTAAATGGAATTGTTGCATGCGATTTTTTTCAAACATACAACATGAATTTTACATACGAGTTTTCTCTTTCGTTTATAATATGCATATTTTATTATTTTACAAACATAAAAATTCAATACTCTGGATAATATCTTCATTTATATAGGCTGGCCAAATAAGACTGAAAGGTTTGGTCACATCTTGCTTTACTTACTATCATTTACTATATGTTATTATCCTTCTGTCTTATTTGATTTATACTTTACAAACGAATCAGTTTACAATAGTATAAAATTTTAATTTTGAAAATGTTCATAATCACAATAATCACTCGATATTTACTTTTTTTCAATATCGAAAAAAATTGAATAGAAGTGATTATTTAAATACTGATATAAAATTTTGCTGTTTTAAATAGTAGTTCATTTGAATATATGTAAATGAATTATCCACTGTGTCAATCCAAGCAGAAATATTTTCTTAATAGATATTTCAACTAGAGTGTATAAAACGTTTCCAATCACTTAAAATTGCCTCTACTGAACCTATTGATATGCCACTATCTTCAGCAAGCTCTCTTGCAGTCAAATAACGATTTTTTATTAATTTGTTCGATATTTTCTTCAGTTATTGATGTTGATGGACGACCAGAACGTGGTTCATCTTCTATGGATTCACGACCTTCTCTGAATATCTTATACCACTGGAATATAGTTTTTTTCTGTAAAGATTGCTCGCCGAAAGCTGTATGCACCATTTTAATCGTTTCAGTGGCATTTATTTCATTTTTAACACAAAATTTAATGCAACTTCTTTGTTCAACAGTATTAGACATTTTAACCCTTATCGAACGTTAGCATTTTGTACTTAACTTTCCGCTAGGTCGGAGATATATTTGAGTGCTTATTGCAACAGAAGAGTAACTAATGTTACTTGATATAAAAAGATAGTTTTGTACATAAAACTATTTATATTTATACTTTAAATGTCTTCATCATCACTGTCGATTTCAGTCCAATCTTCATCACAAACAGGAACAATTTCTCTTTCCACTTCGTTTTCCTCTTCACTTAAATATTGAATAGGGATCAATTTTTTTTCCTTGACTGAAATGTAACACTTGTATCACTGTCTCCTTCATCAGAAGAATTAAAATCACTTGCCGAATATTCAAAATGTTCACATATTTCACTACAACTATCACTGTTACTTTCCATATTGCTATAGTTTTCTTTATTCATTTTTAGAAGAATAAAATATTATAATATAAGTAAAATAATTACTGAAATATGACAGAACGTGTTGTCTGCTATCGAGTAAGAATTAAACTGTAAAAACATACAATGTGTACATTCAACAATGAGGACGTTGTTACTTGTTTAGTCTTGTCACTTCGCACGTGACATACGACTGATAGAGCAAAGTTGTAATGTCACGTCAGAGGTGACATACGATCGATAAGGGTTAAAAATCGAAAAAAGGCAAAAAGTTGATGTAAATACACTGCTGTAACTTATAAACTATTTGAAATATCAAACTGAAATTAGGAGCGAATATCACTAAAGGTTGTGCCAACATAAGAAAAAAAATTTTTTGAACTACGAGTTTCAAATTAAAAAGTCATCTTATTTTTTGAACAGAGAATTATATATATATATATATATATATATATATATATATATATATATATATATATATATATATATACATACATACACTTATAGACAAAATAATAGGTATAACAATTTTTTTTTAATAAATATAAATTAAAACAGAAAATATTGATATATGATTAACTTATTTTTATTTTAAATCACATTAACGAAAACATTTTTTTCTACATAATAAAAAAATTAATAAATCAAGGGAATAATAAAATAAAAAGAAAAAAAATAATAGGTCCTTGGCCAAAATAATACGTACAGTTATAGAAACATAGGAAAACTTGCTAGAAGAAACTTACAAAAGCAAAATGTCAGAGAATTTCTGACCCTTTTGAATTAATAACTTGTTGGGTAACTTTTATTTTTTAATATTGCATCGCTTTTACTTGACATTGAATCAATAAGTTTTCTACATTTCTCTACAGGAATTACATACAATGCAACTTGCATTTCTTCCCATAAGTAGTTTTTATTTTTGATATTTTTTGCTCCAATTACTTTTTTGATATCGCTCCACAAATTCTCAATGGAGTTTAAGTCTGGCAGTTGAACAGGTCAACCCATAACTGAAATGAAATGATTCCTAAACCCCTTATTTACATGAAATAATAGTAAGCTAGTAAATGTATGTCTAAATTTTTTAATTTTCTTTAAGCCAGCTTATATTTTTATATTAATATAGGGTCATCCAAATGTGACGCCTAGATTTGTGTTTTATTGAAAAGAAACATGTTTATAGTTTCTTTTTGATAAAACACAAATCTAGTCGTCGCATCTGGATGACCTTATATAATGTGAATCCTTTTACTTCACTAGGTTTAAAAATTTCTAAATTTTACAATATTCAGATAAGTTCAGGAATAAAATTGCTTTGACAATTAATAAATCATTTTTTCATAAATAATCGTTTGTGAACAGTGCGAGATGTTTCTGATTTTATGATTTTTTTTAGTATGTTTTATGTGCAGTGTATAATAAAAAAAATAATTTACAAATTACATTATACCTGTGAAAATAATAATACTGATACTTGAAATCTTTTTTTAAAAAAATATTACTGTATATTTTTATTTTCGTGCTTGAAGAAAAACGACTATAACAACGGATGCCAGTGTCCGTTATGGCCATTGAGGATGGTTTATTGGCATACGTCGACAACTGCCATGGGAGTGTTAAGGCCCTTTTAAAAACGATAATAAATCACGACTGTGTAATTGCGACGTTCAAAATACGTCACTGTAAATTTACGTCGCCCCAGCAATCAACATTCTCCCCTTGCACATGCAACACCGACGTACATCGTTTCCTTTTTTGCATATATATTAACAAAACAATGCTTTTTAAGATGCTGCACACAAACATGTTCTAAATTATATAGCTTTGATATACGAAACTTTTAACACGTTCGTACAAAGTACGAAAATGCACGACTTGGAAAATAACAGGAACTGAAGACTAGATTATAACAGTAATCCATTCGTACTTACTGTACATTAACAAGTTATATAATTTTGTTGTATATTGGAAACACGCGAATTTCGTACTAAATTCGTGATATGCACACATTGAACGTGTGTTCAGTTTTTAAGAAATTCGATCGTTGAAAGAAGATCCTTTCTAGTGAAGAAATTTCGTCGTTTATCAATGTACTTATGTATCGGGTATCCAAATTTGAGGTTAGAAAGTAAGTTGTCTATTATTCGATGAAATCTTAAATATTTAACTGTTATTATTTAACATTTGTTTATTAAAAACTTGAGAAATTTTAGTGATGGGACGTTATATGCTTGAACAACGCATTTCAATAGTGAAAATTCACTATAAAAATGGTGAAAATTTTAAAACGTTAATGCGTAAAATTCGTGCATCGTTTCCTCGTAATGCAATCGAAAACTGATTACGAAATTTCAACAATTTGGCACAGTTGAAGGCCACAGACTAAAAACATATGCCTGTAGTGGTAGTTTAGCTGAAAATATCGCTACTATATGTAAAAGTATTGAAGAAGACCCTCAAATATCGATTCGTCGACGTTAGAAGAAGCACTTTGTTTAATATTTTATTAAAATATTTGCATCTTGATGCATAAAAAGTCCAAATAATACAAGAATTGAAGCCAGATAACCATCATTTGTTAATTGGTACCAAAAAAATACTGATTTTTTTAATAAAATTATCTTCAGTGATGAATCGCATTTTCAATAAAATAGTTATGTAAAATAAACAAAATTTTTGCATATGTGGAAATGAAAATCCAAAAACCATTGTTGAGCAACAATTACATCTTGAAAAAGTCACTGTTTGATGTGGTTTAATAGGCTGGAGACATCGTTGGTCCATATTTGTTTGAAAATGAGTAAGGTGTTCGTGTTTCAGTTAATTCAGTGCGTTACAAAACATGATAACAGATTTTTTTATGGCTGAAACTTGAAGATATTGATATCAGTGACACATGTGTTTTCAACAGGATGGTGCCACAAGCTATACAACTTGTGTAGCAATCGATTTACTCACAACAAAATTCAATGGACGTTTTATTTCTTGTAATGATGATGTTAATTGGTTGCCTAGATTTTTTGATTTAACATCGTTAGACTTCTTTTATGGGGTTATTTAAAAAATAAGATTTATGCTAATAAACCAGCAACGATTCAAGAACTAAACGATGAAATTCGTGCAGCTATAGCTGAAAAGTACAGCCTCATTTACTGCAAAACGTGTTTGAAAATTTCGTCAAAAGTGTGGATGTCTGCCGATGTGGTAGAGGAGGCCATTTGGCTGACATTGTACTCCATTCTTAATTCCTATGTTTCTACTCTACACTGATAACGATAAACATGATTTTCTGTTTTCAAAAACGGTATTTTATTGATAAATTACTTCCTAACCTCAAATGTCGACACCTCGTATTAATATTTGAAAATGATGTTGTTGGCATAAGAGCGTAGTATTGCAATTTAAGCAATTTCTCAGTTTTATGACTTAATTGTGTTAACAAACACTTATGAAGTGTACTGTAACATATAAATGAAGCCGTGAGGAGAAACATTATACTTATTTATTGTTAAGCTACTCATTAGCATACAAAGTGTATATGATGTCAGACATTTGCACGCGTTACTAACATGCAGGTCAGCCTTAGCAGCGAAGCCTGTCATTTTGTCAATTATAATAGTCACTTCGCACTCTTCACATCAAAGCTTTCATTTCATTTTCTCACCTGTATCACTTTCGTTTATTGTTATCGTTTAAAATACGTTATTGTTAGACGGGAATTATTATAATTTACGATACGAGAGAGGTTTTTTTTTTACTTCTAAATTGACTCTGTCATTATAATCATTTCACTTTTTTTATTGTCATACGAATAGAATTCTCATAAAAAATTCAATAGACAACACTTGTCTTGTAAACTATTTTTTAATTCACTTTTAAATTTAAAATGTTTGTCACTGAAAATGTATTATTAAAAAAAATATTTTAAATTAACCACAAATTATATATAAAATGTTTTCTCATCGATTAAGGTTTCTGATAAAGTTATAATTAATGGAAAATTTGCACAGTATTTCGAAAAATCAAGTTCTATCTAACTTAAAAAAAACATCTCTATATAAAATGATTATTCTTGTGTATACAGGGTTATTCAAATGCAACGCCTAGATTTGTGTTTCATTAAAAAGAAACTATACATATGTTTATCCATACACCACCCTATACACATGTTTCTTTTTAATAAAGCACAAATCTGTGCGATGCGTTTGGATGACCCTATATATATATATATATATATAGAGAGAGAGAGAGAGAGAGAGAAATTTAACCGTAGGTGTCATTATTTCTCAATCAAAACTTTTTTTTAAAAAAATAAATATAATTTAAAGATATGAATAATTTTTAATATTCTGTAAATATTATTCATGTTGAATATTTTCTTTTCAATTTCACCACAAAGAGTTTTTAGCCACTAATCTGATATAAAAAATGAATGAAGTTTTTTCACATTATTCAAAAATTGTCGCTTTGGTGTTTTTTAACCGCTATTTTTAAATGCTGAATATTATTTCAGTTTTGTAAAAGACCAGGTAGGTAGGTTATTGCAACATACTAAGAGTATTTTTCATAATCAATTCACTGTACAGTATAATATACAGTCATCTCCAAATGTGATGCCTACATTTTGTGTTTTATTAAAAAGAAACATGTGTATAGGGAAACATGTATAGTTTCTTTTTAATAAAACATACATCTAGGCGTCACATTTGGATGATCCAATAGTTTATAAAGTGAATTCGTTATATAAAAAAATATATAATATTTTTTTTACTAAATTCTATTAATCTTTCTATTCTATTAATTTTTTTTATATATTTTAGCAAAAATTTAAATGTATATTCAAAATACAGTGAATCACAAGTTATGAGATACATGTGTAATTTTGAAAAAAAAATCAATAAAATAGGTCTCATTAATAAGTTAGATTTAATTTTCTTAATACAAACAAACATTAATATCTCAGTAAAAAGATAAAATAATGATTTCTTAAATTCAATAATTACAACAAAAATTCATGAACTGAACCAAATAAAGTTACCAAATCGAGCTTACAAAATACATTTACGATTATAAATTTTGCATACGATATTCTATATTCATTTTAATATTTAGTCAGCCTTTCTTTGGCTTCTAGTATTTTGTTTAATCTTCTGGGTATTGATTTTATCTTTCAGTTCTTGTTTGGAAGTTATTGTATGTTTTATATATATTTTTTCAATAACATCCCAAAGGCGTTCAATTGGGTTAAGGTCAGGAGACTGGAGCGGCGTTTCAATTACGTTAAGGCAATTATATAATAGCCACAGAATTTGTGCTTGGGGTGATTGTCTTAATGATAATAAAAAGTGTTGTCCTGATCCATTTTTTCTGCACTTTGTCATAAATCATTTTTTAAAGTATTTAAATATATATATATATATATATATATATATATATATATATATATATTGATCTATTACATTATCAATAAAAACCAAATCTCTAACCCCATCCGCCAATATACACCCCCAAACTATAAATCTATCCCCATCGTACTTTACAATTGGTATTAAGTTTTCGTTCTTCAATTCTTCATTCGACCTTCGTCACAAAATTATCCAAACATCATTCCCAAAAATGTTGAATATGTTTTCATCTGCAAATACGATGCATTTACAATATTGTAAATCTGAATTTTTATTAATTTTTGCAAATTCTAATCGCTTTTTCGATTTGTTTCGCCCACGAAAACTTTTCTTCTTGCAGTTCTTCCGTGAAAATCGACATTTCTGATAACTCTTCTTAATGTTTTTGGATTTATGCTTCTTTCTGTTATTGTTTCTTAATCAACAGCAATGTTTAATGCACTTCTTGGATTTAGTTAAAAATAATAAGTAATTTTGGACGACCACATCAAGTTTTTTTTAGTTGGTTCTCAACTTGAAACCTTTTTATTTGGCTTGAATACTATAGAAAGACTTATTTTAATTTTTTTTGTAATTTCTCTTACAATTTTGTTTTTAACATATAAGTACTTTAAACGAAACACTGGAAATTTTTTTAGCTAATGAATCGGCCACTATTCCAATTCAAGTAACTACTAACATATTAAAATCAATGCCAAGAAGATTGAATAAAATCCGGAGATTAAAGAAAAACCTCACTCAATATTAAAATTATTTTTTAAATGGTTGTCATTATGTTTCTAGTACTAAATTGTCTTATGACTTTTGTGAAATCTTATGTTTAATTTTATTTATTTTTTTTGGTAAAATAACTAAAGAAGAAAATATTTTTTTTCTATTTTTAAAATATTTATATTAAAAATATTAAAATATAATTTATCAATTAGTTTTTTTCGTTATTTTTTACAAATTACATATGTATTCT
The DNA here is from genome assembly GCA_029203775.1 of Neoneuromus ignobilis. Taxonomy (NCBI): domain Eukaryota; kingdom Metazoa; phylum Arthropoda; class Insecta; order Megaloptera; family Corydalidae; genus Neoneuromus; species Neoneuromus ignobilis. The sequence goes on along the minus strand of CP092088.1, from coordinate 1,272,902 downwards.
ATGACTTTTGCGACTTACTCTATATCCTTTATAATCTTAAATTTGTTGAAGAGAGATCGATATTTTATTAAACGACCAAATGAGTTAAAATATTTTGAACTTAATGATTTTTTTTAACTAAATCCAAGAATAAGTGCACTAAACATTGCTGTTGATTAGGAAACAATAACAGAAAGAAGCATAAATCCAAAAACAGTAAGAAGAGTTATCAGAAATTTCGATTTGCATGGAAGAACTGCAAGGAGAAAAGTTTTCGTGAACAAAACAAATCGAAAAAGCGATTAGAATTTGCAAAAATTAATAACAATTCAAATTTACAAAATTGTAAATGCATCATATTTACAGATGAAAACATATTCAACATTTTTGGAATTGAGTTAAAATATTTGTAAATTAGGCTCGTTTTTTTTTAAAAAAATGATCATAATCCCTGAAGTATAAAAAAAACCTTAACAAAACACAATACAAATCCGTAGTTTTTCGCCTGATAAAAAAGTAAAATATATAAAACAAACAAATGCGGTGAAATACAAAAAGACAATTTCTATTTTGACAAACATATCTGTAGGTATGAGTGTAAAAAAATGAAATGAAAAACCGCTACGAAATCAATTCCTCGTCCCTACATCAACACGTGTACACAATTATCAGCTGCGAGAGGTTGCAATTGGGAATATTTTTAATCGACGGAAAAGTCTATGTATTTGATTTTAAACCAGAACAATGTACAGTTTTTAATTAATCATACAGGTCATATGTATCTCGGGTTTAAAACTAACGAATTTTTTTTTTGCAATTACAATTTCGATATTATAATTTCATTACGTTTGTATTAAGATGGATAATAAAATATTTTTCAAAATGATTTATTGTTGAAAGTAGTTACGTATAAAAATTACAAATCAAAACTTGTTTTTCTTTTTTATATCAAAACAGAAAAACATTTTTCATTAACCCATATATATATATATATATATATATATATATATATATATATATATATATATATATAAATTAAATAAAGCGAAAAGAAATATTTTTTTACAATGTGAAAAAAATTATTTATAAAAATAATACATAATATTTATTCCAAAAGATAATTTTCATGGTTATTTATAATATCTTGCTACTATTTAGGCAAATTTTTAGTGTCTCTTTTAATTCTGGTTGCTTTGACTTGAAAAAATCATCCAAGTTTTTTTGGATGTCATTTTCCGAATTGATTTTTTTATCTCGAAGAGAATGCTCTATACTTCGGAAAAAATGATAATTAGACGGCACAATATCGGAAGAGTAAGGCGGATGAGGCAGCAGCTCTAAATCCAGTTCCTTATTTTTTTCCTGGGTAATATTCTCGCTGCTTGCGGTCTCGCATTGTCGTGCTGCAAGATGCACAGTTAATTATTCATCAGTACGGATCGTTTTTTTAGTAATTCTGCCTTTAATCTTTCTAATTGCGCACAGTAGAACTTGGCTGTGATAGACTGACCAAGTTTTAATAATTCATAATGAATCACATCCGAAATATCCCACCAGACACATAAAATCTTTTTTAAGGTCAAAGATGGTTGAGACGTTGAAACCGGTGTTTGACCTGGAGAAAGTCATTATTTTTTTTTATGTGGATTGCTATAAAGGATCGATTTTTCGTCTCCAGTAACAATTCTTTTCAGAAACGGATCGGTTTCATACCTGGTCAGCAACGAAGATCAGATGGTCACTCGCTAATCTAAAGCCGACGGCGATAGATCGTGCGTAACCCAAACCCCCTGTCTGTGTTTTTGCCGAGCCTTTTTTAATTACCTTTTATAATCAGCCGATGTCCTGCGACAATTCCTCAATGGTTTTGCGTAGATCTGATTCCACCAATGATTTCAACACGTCGTCATCGATTTTTTGCGGTCTTCCCGAGTTTGGCTTATTCTTAAGATTTATGTCGCCGTTTTTAAATTGTTTGAACCAGCGTTGGCATTTACGGATATTCAAGGTTTCGCCATAAGTTTCATTAACATTTTCTGTAGCTTCTTTGGGCTTTAATCCTTTATCAAATAAAAATAACAAAATATACCGTAACTGCATCTCTGCGATCTCTGGCTTTGACATTTTTACAAATAAAAAAAAAATGAAATGAAAACAGTAACTGTATGAACAGAGCTTCAAAATAATACCAGTATTGACGTACTTACTCGAAGGCGGTCGTACGAAAACTGATTTCAAAACGACACAAAAAAAACGACATTTCTTTTCGCTTTACCTAATATATATACCGGTTTTCCAATAAGAATGTTCGAACTTTGACAGCTGATGGCAGCCATGTTTGAATTTTTTTAAGCTCATTTTGACATTTCATCTCAGTATAGTTTGGCAAATTATCATGAAACGTTTAATACTTCAACATCGCTTAGAAATTATAAAAACTTCAATAGACTTATTGAAACATAAAGATTAATTAGTCGATTATTTTACGAATTGACGACCAAAATCATGTGATTTAACTCCATTGGATTATTTTCTATGAAGTTTTGTAAAATCATTGGTTTATACTGATAAACCAACCACATGTACAGAAACATTAAAAATAAACATTAAACGTGTAATTCATGAAATTGGATCACAATTATGTGAAAGAGTACCTAAAAATAGGACCAAACGAGTAGTCATTTGAATGAAATTGCATTCCATCATTAATGCCATAGAATATCCTTAAAAATAAAATAACCAATTAATAAAATACTTTTTGTTTTATTTCCATTTAAACTTCTGAACTGTTTATTGAAAAACTCTATATATATTAACTAACTCAATAAAAAAATAATTGTATATTGCTATTAAATCAAATACATAAAAACGAACTTTATTCCAGTAGAAAGAATGATCTTACTTTACTGTGTTTATAAATAGAAAAAAGAAACACAAGCAGCATTATTTATTACGTTTGAATATGTTTTGATACTCGATTCTATGTAGACTGGGTGTGTAAAGTGCATTTAAGTTGTTTCAATATCCAGCTATAAGTTATTTATATATGACAAATGCGTTGGTAAATTTAAAAGTAGTTCTTTCACAACATCCTTATAATTGAAAAAAGTGATAGTAAGCAACACATTCATATATATATAGGGTGATCCAAATGATATTGAAAGGTTTAGAAATTCATTTAATGACTTCCTATCATTTACTATTCATTACTATCATTCAGTCTCGTTTAAGCCACCCTATGTAAATGAATTGAAAATATATAAATTAAACTATTGGGTGTTTTTTAACCGTCATAGAAATTTAAATTGAATCTCTATCGAAAACTCTCTCTAACTTAAAAAAACAGCTTTTATATATTATGAATGTATGTATATATATATATATATATATATATATATATATATATATATATATATATATATATATATATAAAGGTATGATAATAAAACTTTTGATAGGGATTCAAATGAAAATTCTATTACAATTAAAAACAGCTTTTATAAATAAAATGACTAAAATAAAAAACTTTACAAATACTTTAATTTAATAACCATTTCATTAAATTTTTTCTCTATTCCTTTGATTTCGGTCTTCATTTGATTTTTTTTTTAAAAAACGAATTAAAAAATATTTTTTTCTGAAACAGTTCGTACTTCGATTATTTAACAATAAATTAACTGTAAAATAATGAGTGAATAATTTTATCATCATCCACTTTTTGTGTTAATCGTCCCCTTGTTCGTTCGTACGTTTTAATACGCCTTTAATACGTTTAATATCCGTATAAATTACGAAAAAAATTGTGTCACGATGATAAAATACTATGACTATCGAAGGGGTTGTAAGTTACGCGGTCACGACTGCTACCAGTGCTAAAGGTGCTTACTGACACTTAAACTGCGACAGAATTAATGAAGCTTCTATGTGACCTGGCAGAAAGTTCACGTTCACGCTATACGAGGATTCACTGTTGGTGTATTATGTTTTATGTTTGAGAAGAAATTTCATTCGTCTACGTTTCGTATATATTTAATATATTATAAAGGTGTTTTTTTTTAAGCGTGATAGAACTTTATATTGAATCCCTATCGATAGTTCTATCAATAATTTCAATAGACAGCACTTGTCTTACTAACTATTTGTTTAATTCACTTTTAAATTTAAAATGTTTATCACTGAAAATGTATTATTAAAAAAATATTTTTTAATTTAACCACAAATTATATATAAAACGTTTTCTCATTGATTAAAGTTTCTGATAAAGTTATAATTAAAGGAACATTTGCACAGTATTTCGAAAAATTAAGTTCTGTCTAACTTAAAAAAAACATCTTTATATAAAATGATAATTTTTGTGTATGTAGGGTCATTCAAATGCAACGCCTAGATTTGTGTTTTATTAAAAAGAAACTATCCACATGTTTCTCCATACACCACCCTATACATATGTTTCTTTTTAATAAATCACAAATCTGTGTGATGCATTTGGATGACCCTATATATATATATATATATATATATATATATATATATATATATATATATATATATATATATATATATTTAGAGAGAGAGAAATTTAACCGTAGGTTTCATTATTTCTCAATCAAAACTTTTTTTTAAAAAAATAAATATAATTTAAAAATATGAGTAATTTTTAATATTTTGTAAATATTATTTTGAATATTTTCGTTTCAGTTTCACCACACAGAGTTTTTAGCCACTAATCTGATATAAAAAAGAAATGAAGTTTTTTCACAATATTTAAAAATTGTCGCTTTGGTGTTTTTTAACCGCTATTTTTAAATGCTTAATACTATTTCAGTTTAGTAAAAGACCAAGTAGGTAGGTCATTGCAACATACTAAGAGTATTTTTCATAATCAGTTCACTGTACAGTATAATATACAGTCATCTCCAAATGTGATGCCTACATTTTGTGTTTTATTAAAAAGAATCATGTTTATAGGGAAACATATGTATAGTTTCTTTTTAATAAAACATACATCTAGGCGTCACATCTGGATGATCCTATAGTATATAAAGTGAATTCGTTGTATAAAAAAAAATATTTAATATTTTTTTAATTAAATTCTATTAATATTTTTTATGAAATCTCTTTTAAAACTGGTTTGAATTATTATTTACAAAGTTTCTAATGAGATTGAATTTAAAAAGAAAATGTACAAAGTACATCTAAACATGTACTTAATTCAGTATATATATATATATATATATATATATATATATATATATATATATATATATATATTGGATTTACAGGTCATCCAAAGGTGACACTGAAATGTGTGTTCTATTAAAAAGAAACAAAATAAACTATACACATGTTTCTATTTAATAAAACACAAATTTAGTTGTCATATTTAAATGACCCTAAATAAATCATTATAGAGTGGAAGTGAAAATATTATAAAAGTGAAATAATTTAATATACATACAGTGAGTCAAAGTGAAACTCATACAGTATTATGTTCAATAAATTTTTGTATATAAATTTTTAAATAAAAAAAATCTCGACTTGAATTATTTATTAGGGATATTTTTATCATACAAAAATAAATAAATCATAAAATAATACTTAAAGACCAAAAAAATTACGAATTCTGAAAAATCATTCAAAAACACATCAAAATGAAACTCAAACAACTAACAAATTATTTATTAAATTAAAATTTACAATGGATTGAATTATTCTAGTACTTAGTAGAGTAGCCTTTATTATTTTTTATAGCCTTTAAACGATTCAGGATGGATTTAACTAATTTTTCACAATAAGCTAGATCAATTTTTTCCATTCTTCTAATAACGCTTTTTTAACTCATTTTTATTACTAATAGTGTGAATACTAATTGTTTTTATTACTAATGGCAATTTCTAAGTGATTCCATAGATTTTCAATCACATTTATATCAGGTGATTATGGTGGTGTTTCCAGTACTTTGGAGCAATTATATAACAACTAACTACGTGTTTTATAAGCTTTTGTGCTTGGGGTCGTTGTCGTGATAAAAATTAAATGTTTGTAAAATCTTAAGTTTTTGAGCACTGGCTTTCAAATTTTTTCTTAATAGATCAATATAAACATTTTGATTAACAAAATCTTTTTTTACTGTCATTCCTATAAATTTTCAGTCCAGTGACATGTTGTTAGGTGAATTCAGAATAACAGATTTTTTAAGTATAGAATCATTCGCCAATATTATAAAGAATTTTTATATTCAGTAATCATTGATTATTAAGTTCAATGTTAATTTTCAACCACGCTCCATTTTTTTAACAAATATTCTTATTACTATATTTCAACAATAATAAATATATTTTATTATTGTTGAAACAGAAATATGAGAATATATAAATATGATGTTAGAAATATATGTTATATGAGTACCAATTTATTTTTTTAATAAAAATAAATACAATAATTCGTCGAAAATAAAATATATTTTGATTTTACACAAATGAATTTTAACCCCAACACCACAATAATTCAAAATGTTCAATAATCACTTATTGTTAACTTATTATTTATAATTATATAATCAATAATTATATTGGCTGAAAGAAAGGCTCTGACGATGATGGCGTCGCTATTGAAATGCATCTGATATAATTATAAATAATAAGTGATAATTAAACACTTTGAATTATTGTGGTGTTGGTGTTAAAACTCATTTGTGTAAAGTGAATCAGCCACAGTTCCAAAACAACAAATAAATATATTCTGATTTAATAAAAAACACTTTTCACAAATATTTTCAGGTTAAACTATTATTTTATTCTTAAAATAGTTCAAATGATAATCTGTAGATTTTGTCGTCATATTTTCATATTAAAACAGTTATAAGTTTGTTAAATTTATTTCACCAATTAAACTCATTTTTCCTGTTTGTTTATACAATTAATCAGTATTACTTTCACAGAACTACTATTTACAGATAATAAATATTAAACTGAATACAGTTTCGTCACTCACATATGATATTATAGATTTTCATTTGAACGATATATCAGTTATGTGTCGTTGTGCGGTTTTAACTATTTATACTGCAATAACAATAATTAATTTATGAAATGCATATAGGATGAGACGAAACTTAGTCACAAGTGTCAAAATTTTATTAATGTATTTTTTATTGAATTTATTATTATTATTGATAATTTAAAGCGGTCAGTTTTTGAAGCCAATATCGGTATTTTAATATAAGGTTGCTCAAAGGAAACTGAAGACGAGTAATTTTTTTTATCTATTTTAAAAAATCTATGGATTTGTTTGCACTTATCGTTAGGTATATTTGAGATAAATTGGCTTGGCATTGTTACTAATTCACTTTTATATCTATACGATTTTCCAATAAGAATGTGAGAACCATGTTTAATTTTTTTTTTTAGCTCATATTGACATTTCAATTTAGTATAATTTAGCAATTAACACTTCAACAACGCTTAGTATGTAAAAAAATATGTAAAAACTTCAATAGATTTTTTTAAACAAGAGTTTAATAAGTCCATTATTTCACGAAATGGACCCACCAATTGGCCACCAAAATCATGTGATCTAACTCCATTGGATTATTTTATGTGGGGTTATATGAGAAATCATTGGTTTATGCTGATAAACCGCAAACAACAGAAGCATTGAAAATAAACATTGAGTTTTTTGTAATTCATGAAATTAGACCACAATTATGTGAAGGAGTAATTAAAAATTGAACTAATCGAATGCACTATGTCAAGCGAAGTCGTGGTGGTCGTATGAGTGAAATTGTGTCCCATCAGTAATGCCATAGAATATTTTTAAAAAGAAAAAAATATAAATTAACTATTTTCTATATTTTTTCAATGATCAAATATTATTCATTTTTATGGTTATGTTGTGTTTTGATGGCCATACTGTTATCATCGAAACTTATTACTGATAATGATGGTAAATGGTCAAGTACTATAAACTGTTGTAGAAATATACAAAAAAATAATTTGCTAAATAACTTTTCTAAAAATGATTATATACTAATTTATAAAAGTTTGAAATACCAAACTTCATAATTAATTTTATCTTGTTTTAAAAAAATAATAAAAAAAGTGTGAATTGACTTATGACAATGACTGGAAATTAAAAAAAAATCTTGTATTTTTTATATTATTCAAAATATAAAAAATACTACAGCGGTCATTTTTTTTTTAATTTTTAAAATTCTTCGTCTCATTTTTTTACAATTATAATTAAAGCCAGAATATTTTCTATCTCGTCAAATATTTCTATCGGCGTTAATTTTTTTTAACAAAAAACTTTATCACTGTACAAAGTTAAATGTTACCCATTTTAAAAGTGACTTTCAACTGAGATGAGTTTCTTTAAACAGCTGTTTACAATAAACTACTTGACAGATTGGCTTGATATTTGATATCTGTTTACAAGGCAAGTGTGGAAATGTAACGTGTAAAAAAATTTGAACATAATACTGTCATCTGTACATCAGGTTACACACTTTTCAATTGATTCCGCGTATTTTTAAAAAATTGAATAAAATTGATTTCAGTGGAAAAATATTTGTCTCGATTTTCTTAAGAGCACTTTCGTTGAAATACAGACTTTTATTAAAAATAATCGATTTAATCGAGAAGCAAATTGAGTATTATTTTTTATATTCACTCTATGTTTAAATATTATATAAATACTAATCTTATTCTATGGTAATATAATTGCTTAGAAGACATTGAATATATTCTACTCCTAAAAAAATAAAATTATATTGATATGTCGTCTGTATTCTGTTTAAATAGCTCCAGCACATATTTACATTTTTATAACGCATTCTTTTTAATTCTCATCATATTTTTCATTTACATTTATGTTTTTTTCATTAGATTAGTTAGTGTGTATAATGAAGGTCATCTTAACAAGGAAATAAATTTTCAGTGTTAGTAATAGCGTTTTTTTTTCTTTTTTAATATTATTTTTTTTTATTTGAAACGTTTTTAAATTACAATATATGTATTGGGTGGAAACAAAAGTTCGTAGATTTTTTTAATAAATGAAACTAGATGTAATTTTTCGCTCACCTTATTCATCTGACATGTTTGACTATTTGAAAATATCAACTGGTGACATTTCTACACGTTTTTTGACGATTTATTGATTTTTGATACGTTAATTTGAAACTTAAAAATGGATATAAACAACTTGCATTTACGTAGTGTAATGTTATTTTATTTCCGGAAAGGGAAGAATCCTTTCCAAACGGTAAAAAAGATATGTCCAGTTTATAGAGATGATGCTGTAGCGTAAAGCACTGTTCGCAACTGGTTCGTTCGTTTTAGAAGTTGCAATTTTTATCCAGAGGACAGAAAACATTCCAATAGGCCTAAAATTGTCGAAAATGACCAAATCACTACTTTAATTGAAAATAATTCACATTGTACGACTCGCGATATCGCAAAGATACTCCAGATATTTCAAATGAATGTTGTAAGGTATTTGGGCACATTGGGTTATGTGAATCGCTATGATGTTTGGTTTCCATATAATCTGACAGAACGGCATTTGATGGACCGTATTTCTGTCAGTGATATGCTCTTGAAACGCAATGATAGCGATCCATTTTTAAAACGGATTATTACGGGTGATGAAAAGTTAATCGTATGTAACAACGTGGTTCAAAAATATCCTGAACAAAACAAAATGAACAAACTTTAATCACTCCAAAAATGGTAATACTTTGTATTCAGTGGTATTGGAAGGATATTCTATACTAAAAACTGCTTTCATATAACCAAACATTAAATTCGGACAAGTGCTGTTCTCAACTTGATTAATTAAAAGCAGCGATAGACCAAAAGCGTCCGGAATTGGCAAATAGAAAGGGTGTAGTTTTATGAAATAAGAAAACTCAGGATAACGCAAGACTGCTTACAATGTCTATTTTCTCCTCAACTCTGTAAACCATCATTGTTCTATCCGAACGTTAATCACGAAATAAATATATTTTACAGTGCTTAAACATCTTATAACTGTGATATACAACATTTTGATACAACCACCATAAAAATCTCCAAAAACTTGAATGGGATGTCTTCAATTATAGGCAATTGTTTTGTGACCAAAAGCGCGAATTGAATAAAAAGAATGGCACAGGATATGAAAGATTTTTTCGCCACAGCACGTTAATTTGAGACGCGGGATGTTTTGAGTGTCCTATGGCTCAACTTCGAAGATTTAGAAATGCAATTAATTGATTTTAAGTCTAGTTCCATATGAAATAAAAATTTGTCGATTTAAGAAAGGACTTGGAAGCAATTGAAAATGATCGGTTATTGGACACAATTAAGAAGAACGCAGAATATGAAATAAGAAGAACTTGGAGTGCCATTCCCGAAACCTATAACTGTTTGAAAAAACTAGCAACTATTGTACTGCCTATTTTCTCCTCAACTTATGCTTGCGAGTCGTTATTTTCCGAAATGAATTTTATAAAAGGTAGTTATAGAAATAAGCTGACTGATGAATCCAGCGCGGTATGTGCACTGCTTAAAGCTACGACTTATAAACCCGATATGCAACATTTGGCATCCAAAGTACAACAATAAAAATCTTGTCAATAAAAGTTATAATTTGTATTGACTTTTATATGGCAAAGTGTATTGTATACAATTGTTTTGTGAATTTTCAAGTCAGCTCCTTAATTGAATAAAATTTCATAACAATTAAATTTTTACTGTTTATTTCCTACTAAGACTTTTCCGGCACGCCAGAGGTTGGACAAATAAATAATTGTAATATTTGGCACGCGGATATAAAAAGGTTCGCCACTGCTGTCCTACTCCATCCACCGTATTCCCCTGATTTAGCGTCCTCGGATTATCACTTATTCCGGTCGTTACAGAATTCGCTTAATGAAAAGAACTTCAGTTCATTGGAAGACTGCAAAAATCACCTCGAGCACTTTATAGCAGAAAAAGACTCCAAGTTCTAGAAGAGGGAAATAATGAAGCTAATTGAAATATGATGAAAGATGATACAACAAGGTGGCATATAATAAATAAAATAAATTAAAACTATGTAAAAAACTCCTAAAGTAAACATTAAAAAAAAAACGCTACGAACTTTTGTTTAAACCCAATATATGATAAGGTTATTCATTACAGTAATATTTTTTTTGTCTTGTATAATATTATTTTTTTTACTATATATATATATATATATATATATATATATATATATATATATATGTATATGTATAAAGAAACCGTGAAGTTCTAATAACATAAAATAACCAAGTATAAAACAAAGTGTTGTATAATTAAATTTATATCCGGTTCCTAACTCGTTCAACTTTAATTTTATCTACAATTAAGTACATTTTGACTAGATTGTAATTGGTGATGTGTGCATATGTGGTGTCAATTATAGTAGTTTTGTACTGGGTTGAGTACTCTAGAGTAATCTGCAATGTAAATTGACTGAACAACTAATTTTGCGGGTCATGGGTCGTATGAAAGTAACATTTTTGGTAATAACAGTACTATTGTTTGTAAAACTAGTTGACATTGACGTGTGTTTCTTTACTTTTATATGATTTTGTAAACATTTTTAAAATTTATGTATATATATACATATGTACAAAAATTTAAAAATATTTATCTTTAATTTTTATTCCTTATACTTGAAACATTTCGTTGCGAATAAAAAAGTAATTGATTAGAAAATACTAGACAGCACATTAATGCCTAACAATGCAAAATGATAAATGTTCGTGGAATAACTACAGAAAAAAAGAAACGTATATTACGTTGAAATACTGAAATAGTAAAGATAACGTTTTCTATGACACGTGTGCTATTAGTGACACGCTCGACTATTTCGTATGACATGCCACTTAAAAAGCCACCTATTACCTGTCATGACAAAAACTACTTTTAACCTCCTCAACGGGATTACCATAATACAGGGATGACGAACCTACAGTACGCGAGTTGAATTTACGCGGCAGCGAAGGTACGTTCTCGCGAGGATGTCGTGCTAAAATAATACCTGGCAATAGTAAAGGAGAACATTAGTAATTTATTATATTTTCATACCCATGTGTATATATATATATATATATATATATATATATATATATATATATATATATATATATACAATTTAATTACATTTATATTTTGAACAATATATTGTAATCATGCAATTTATGTTATTTATTTGATATGCCGATCGAAAAATGTATAATTAATCAATAAAGTATGTGAATATTGTAATATAGTAAATGAAGAAAGATGTCTAATTATTCAGATTGTTCAAATTTATAAGAAGTTTTTATATCTGTAGTACATTTTATTCTAGGAATCGTTTTTTTCAAGTTTTTTTTATTTATCATTTTGGTATAGTAAGGGGAAGTTCCGGTCTAAAACGGTAAAATGAAGGTTATTTTTAGAATTTTTTTATAAAAAAATAATCAAGATAATAATCTAGGGTTTTTGTATTTTATCATTTATACTTTAAATAAAAAAAATGTAATATATGAATATATTAAGAATTATTGGTGTGTTTCACAGTAACCCTTGAAAATTTTTCTGTTGACGGCGAGACATCCAGCTCCTCAGCTATTGATCTAAAATCCAAAAAAAATATATATTGTTAAAATCCATAAAATATCTAAGGCAATGAGTCTATGAAAGTTAAAAAAATATTTTCATTTTTCCGACATTTCAAAATCAAACATCTTTTTTTAATTAAGTTTTTCACAGTTCTACACTCCTTAAAAATTCGTAAATTCGAATAAACTCAATATAGTAAAGGTTTCATTGCCTAGCAAAAAGTATAATGTTTAATTTTAAAAAAAATCATTTAAATTGGTCAATTAGTTTTTGAGATATTTGTTTTACCAGTTCGAAAAATGATGTTTGGAGAAAAACACGTTAGAAATGTTACATGATGTTAGCCGATGTGGTCGAGTCAGGTATAAAACCCATGTGGCGGATATCACCTTTCGAAGTTTGTAACCTTGGTAATTTTCAAAATTTCCTCTCAACTACACATTCTTCAAACATCAAAGAAATGAAAAATATAAAAAAATCGATTTTTTTAAAGTTCTAGACCGAAACATCCTTTTGAATATTATTAACCTATTTTGTAATTTTACACGTCTATGTTATTGAAAATGTTATATTTTTAAAAATAAACAAACGTGTATTTTCTAATTAACACGTAGTAATTTATAGAATGTTTACACATTTCCATAAAATGTCCATAGTCGTTTTACTAATCTCACGTTTTAAAAAAAATCTGTATAAGTGTGATTAATGACAGAACTATTTGACCATCGATTATTAAACAAGAAAATTAACAAAATGACGATACTTTATAAGGTCAACACGATTTAAGACAAATAGATTTCAATTTCCTTATAATTGAAAAAAATGTTTAGTTATTGACATTTTTATTTTGCTACCATCAGTAGAAAACTTTTACTGAAGATCATAAAAAAAATCAAATCAATGAGAGTTTTCACATCTCATTATCAAATAAAAGTTTATTTATTATGAAATTTAAAAAAAAAATCATTATGAATTAGTTAGCTCAATAAGTAAGGCATATTCAGTTCTTGACTATTTTTAATTGAAATATATTGTTTTCAAACCTATAGGTGTTTTTTTAATCCTTATAGAACTTTAAATCTATATCGAAAATTCTATCTAACCTAAAAACAACCTCTATCATACCTTTATATATATATATATACACACACACACACATGTACATACACATATGTATATATATATATATATATATATATATATATATATATATATATATATATATATATAGAGAGAGAGAGAGAGAGAGAGAGTTTAGGTTCGATAGAACTTTCGATAGGGATTCAATTTAAAATTCTATCATCCTCAAAAAAACATCTTTATAAAGCATTCAACAATTTTGGATTTTTTTTAAACATTTATCTTATAGTAAGTCTAACAGTTATGGCAAACAGACACCATCTTATTTTATTAATATTTAAATAAAAAATATCTTAAAAATAATTTGATTAATTTTAGAAATCGCAAAATATTCGTTTTCACCAAATTAATTATTTGCATGTAATTTAAAAATATAAATATTATGTAAAAAAAAGTATTTTTTGATATTAACAGGTTGACACCGACTTGTACCTCTGGTAGTTCAAATTCTGTTTTTCTGGTATTATTATTATCATTTTTAGTATATTTGAATATGCAAATGCAGTGAAAAATAAATACTGATATTTACTGCTAATTAGAAATTAAAATACCAATAAACAAATATTTTGGTAAATTTGCATTTATAGTTCTGAGCCGTCCTGTGCAGCAAAGTATCAACAGTGGAACTGCCCGATAAAGCAAAATACAAATTATGACACCGGCGTCAATTTGTTAATAAATATTAATTAAATTATATTACTCTTGATTTGTTCTTCATAAAATATAAAAATAATTTATTAAGAGTAAATCAAGAATAATGTCATTTTATTATTATAATAAAATGATTATAAAAAGGGTTTCATTAGGTTTAACAATTAATTATTTTTTAAAAATGTAAAATTATTATTGAAATTTCATATTTTCAAAACTATAAATAAGATCAATGCCGTGTTTGCGTTGAAAAATCCTTGAGATATATTTCTACTTCATATTATTTTCATACATATACACACATATAAATATATATATATATATATATATATATTTATATATATATATATATATTTATATATGTGTGTGTGTATAATAAAGTTTTCCAATAAGCGCTTCAGAAGTTTAAACTAAAATAAAACAAACAGTATTTACTTAATTAGTTATTTTTTTTATTTTTAAAAATATTCTTTGATATTAATAATGGAATACAATTTCACTCACATGACCACAACTTCGCGTGATATAGTGCATTCATTTAGTCCAATTTTAATCACTCTTTCATGTAATTGTGGTCTTAATTCATGAATTACACGTTCAATGTTTATTTTCAATACTTCTGTTGTTTGTAATTTATCAGCATAAACCAGGGGTCGACAAAACGCTGCTCGCGAGCCGCATGCGGCTCTTTGACCACTTGAAAGCGGCTCTTCCACAAATAATGATTATGTGCATTAAATGTGTGCCATGTAATATTATAATAATAAAAAACACTTTTTATCAATAAACAAGATTGTTATTAATTATAATAGGTATCTAGTTTTTTTTATTCAGCGTTTAAAGTCAAAAAACCGATTACTCAAAGTTGGTATATTGGATACACTTTTTGATTGTCAATAATAATAACGCAATATTTAAAAAACCAGGAGCCCATTTCATAAAACTTACAGTTCCTGTATTACAAGTTCTTTCTTCAAATATCCCATATAAATTTTAAATAAAGAACTTGTAATACAGGAACTGTAAGTTTTATGAAACGGCCTATGGTATCCCTCTATAACTTTGTAATGCCACTTTGTAGAGAAGAATCGGCGCAAGGATTTCCACCGGAATTATCTTTTCAAACATTATTATTTTATAAATTTGACATTATAGTGGAGAAAGAAAGCAATCCAGTGCATGGAGCGTGTCTAATTCTTTCTATCACATAACACTAGTTCCTAGTTTTAATAGACTTCTAAAACAGATTTGAAAATTTGGCTCTCAAAAAAAATATATTGTTGTACTGCTGACATTAGGCTTTTTTGACTAATGAGTTTGCCGATCACTGGCATAAACCAATGATTTCACATAACTTCACCAATGGAGTTAGATCACATGATCTTGGCGGCCAATTGATGGGTCCATCCCATGAAATAATAGGCTCATTAAACTCATATTTCAATAAGTTTGTTGAAGTTTTTACAAATTCCAAGCGTTGTCGAAGTGTTGAATTTTCTATGATATTTTGCCAAACTATACTGAATTGAAATGTCAAAATGAGCTTAGAAAAATTCCACCAGTTATCGCCACCAGTTGTCAAAATTCTGACATTCTTATTAGAAAACCCTATATACAATTAGTGTATTTATAAAATAAAAACAATATTTTTTAAAAAAAATAATTGTTTTTTTATCGAAAATGTTTAATTAATTATATTGCATAATTAAGTAACGGTACATTTTAATTATAATAACTTGTAAGAAATATCAAATAAACTGCAAAAAAGAAACACGGTAATTAATTTAGATTGTATTGATATTTGTGTTCATACAAACAAATAATTACTTTATATTTGCAAACAATTACAGTAGAGATTTAAATAATGTAAATATATTTATGTACAGCATGTTATTATTACGTTAATATATGTTATCTGATTAAACTTTACGTTAATTATATACATTATATATATATATATATATATATATATATATATATATATATATATAATTTGTTTAATATGTAATGATTTTTACAAGATTATGTATTAAAATATTTCCTTGACTATATACACCTAACAATGTTTATTTACTGCTTTAATTTCTATAAAAGTTAGTAAAATATTTTAAGTAGTAAAATAAAATTTAGTTACTTTAGTTTTAAAAAAATTAATGCTATTAATTTAGTTTTTTGGATTTTATTTTTCTTCTTTTTAATTTACATATATATATATATATATATATATATATATATATATATATATATATATATATATATATATATTATGAGTATGAGTGTAAAAAGTTGAATAATTTATGTTAGTGTCATTCAAGCCATGGCTAAAATTAAAATTATCTTTAAATGAAATTGTTAAGAAATTGTTTTGATCATTCGATACAGACTGAACATAGACTCGTATATACATAATATTCAGTCCAAAAATGCAAACATTTTACCTGTTCAAATATTAAAACACATTTAATGCAAATATAAAAAGTATATTTGTAGAAGTAACTATCACTTGTATATTTAAACATATGTTTCAGATATGTTGAACAAACATTGATTTATTTCTATATTTGGCATATATATTTTACATACTTATATTTATATATACATATACATACATGTGTGTGGTTGCTTGGATTTTTCTTTATTTCTTTCGTGTTAATATTTATCTTAAATTATAGTTTGTATTAACAAAGTAAATAAAATATTGAATGAATAGTGAAATGCACATATTTCTTTAAATTATGAAAACAAATATGTGTAATTCAACTGTAAAATTGTATTTTTGATACACATTGTACGAAGTTGGTATATTTTATTCGTTGAATAAATATATAAATGTAATCAATACATTGTAGTTGATTTTACGTGAATTCACGATCTATTTACATTCAATCTTTATACAGAAAAAATTTCACTACCGCGATTTTTAATTTCTAATTAAACAAAAATGTCACGACTGTTAGTATATTGAACTCTATACCATTACATACCACTTACAGTTCGTTCGGCTTACAAATTATGTATCTTTGATGGTGGATTATGACATTTTGAACACAATAAAGTAATCTATGCAAGTTCATTGATATTTAAACGTAAATGTTATTTGTTTTCGGTCGATTTTTGACGAAAATGTCAATTTTTTATAATTGTGCACACGGTGATAATTTCGGATTTTTTTGGTTAAAATTACGAAAAGATATTGTGTACCGTTTATATAATTGTGGATTAAAATTTACACAAATGATTTTCAACCCCAACACCACAATACTTCAAAGTGTTCAATAATCACTTATTGTTTACTTATTATTTATAATTATATAGTCTATAATTATATCGACTATTGCATTTCGATGGCGACGTCATCATCGTCAGAGTCTTTCTGTTGAAATCTTGACTAATTTTGACTTTATATGTATAAATATATACTTCAATCCATCTACAACTGTGGGTTGAATATTTCTTTTCATTTCGTCATCTGGTCTGCAAGCATGAAGTGTTTGATGTTATTTATTGTTTTTAACAAAATGTTCTTTTTCATAGATTTGTGACTTTTTTGGTAACCTAAATTGACTTATTTATCACTTGTGACGGTATTCGAAAATTTTAACAATTTATGAGGTCTGTTCTAGATGAATGCGTTAGTTTTGTGATTTATTTTTTAAAAAAATTCTATTAATTTTTATTGGATTAAAATTTATTGAACCTGAATGAATATACGGTAGTTAATATCATACAACATTGTTCAATACTGAATCTATTTTAAATATCAAAAATAGTGATTATCCGTATAATAAAAAATATATTCGAATTTAGTAACTTGTTGAACTCTCACAAGTTTGAATAACACGTTGAATAGATCAAATACTAAACTTTTCCATCAGTATCGACCATCTACTAAGATATTTTTAAAAACGTTACGAACATACATAACTTGTACGGTAATTTACATTAGTGTTTTGTTGTGTTGTATGCATATAACATTCAACTTTCTGTTTGCGTAATTAATTTCCAAACTGTCCCCATTGCGACAAAATTGCGGCATTTCAACCCTTAGACGAACGCATATAACACAATATGCTATTTAATTTTCACTGTGTATTTGCATGCAACTGCTACAACTGAAAAAAAAATAATATCTATGGTTAGATGTTAGAGATCAACAAATGTCAACGTTGGTTTAAAAAAAATTGTGGATAGTGATGTTGATCTTTCTGATACATCTCGAAGTGGAAGATTTGTCGAATTTGATAATGGGACCTTAAAATCTCTTGTTGAGTTCGATTCAAAATCGAGGATTGTAGAATTATCACAACAACTTAAGTCTACACGATTGATAATTTAGAAATTGGCAAATTTCATAGAGAATAAAAATAGGTTTCTTCAGTCAACAAAAAACAGAGAATAACAATTTGTAATTCGTTAATAGTAAGACATAACAGGGAGCCATTTTTTCATAGAATTGTAATCGAAGATGAAAAGTGAGTTCTATACACCAATTTGAAGTGAATTAAGCAATATTGTTTACCAAACCAAATTCCAGTTCTAACTTTGAAAAAATGTCTTTTATACGTTTGAGAAAATTTCCATTAGGTGATTAATTTTGAATTTCTAAAACGTAAAGACACGATAATTGCTGAAGTCTACTTTCAGTAGTTAGTAATTAATTATGGCAAAAACTGTTAAAACAATCTGCGTTAATTAACAGGAAGATCATCATTTTGCAGTATGTTAACACGAAATCACATGTAATACAAATTAAAAGGAAATCAAAACTCTGGAGTGAGAAGTGTTACCGTATCCTTATTCATCGAACATGTAGCTCCCTCCTATTTAGGTAACTGAAGCATTCACTTAATGGAAAAAAATCCCAAATGTTAATAAAGTCAAAAATCACCTTGAGTCATTTTTCTCTTCAAAAAATTCAAAATTCTTTAAACGAGATATTGAATTTTTGGAGACAAGATGGCAAAGTTTCGTTTATTTTGAATACATCAGGGATGACCTAATATTATATAAGGCCATCCAAATGCGACCCCTAGATTTGTGTTTTATTAAAAAGAAACGTATAATTTCTTTGTAATAAAACACAAATCTAAGCATCACATTTGGATGGCGTTATGTAATATAATATAACACAAAATTCTTATGCGTTGAGCTAGTAAATAGTTCAAAAATTCAAATAAAATTGTCAAATGAAATTGATATTATATTCAATGAATCAAGATTATAATTTTATTTTCCGTTTTCAAATATTTATTCATATTTTTTCGGTTTTAAAAATCGTATCTATATTAATTTATGTTTTTTAAACCCTCTATAAACCATTTTTTTTGTTTCTTATGCAAAAAAACATATATGTAACATAGACATCCATTCACCTTTACATAAAAATTAACTATTTTTTCTAATGTTTAAACATTCATTTGCAAAAATAGGCACTGTGACCCAGAAGTTACAATTGGTGATAAAGAAACACTCTTACATAAGAGAATGAAAATCTGTTTATGTGGTATGAAATGCCATGAAACAATTTACATTAGGATTTAACCACAAATATACATGACATTTTGAGCATTTTATTTTTGGAACACCTTCACATCCACGATTCTTACAACGGCCTCTTTTTCTAACTATTTTGTCAAGGAAAGGTCTTATTTTGTGTAATTTATCTGTTGTATCCGATGCAGCATTATTGCCAAAATGCATTTTGGACTTAATCTGTTCCCACCTATTCCTACTCATTATATCGGCAACAGCTAAAATTCTTGTCTCTGATTGCCACTACATAACAGATTTAGGGAACCCATAAATAGACATATAAAAACAACAACCCAAAAATTATTTCCTTTCAACTGGTGTTAAATTTAAGGGCTCTGAAGAGTCACATTGCACAGAATATAAATTTGATTGGTGAACGATGTCCTCCAATATGTCCCTACTAAGTAAATTCCTGAAATAGTGAATAGGAGATTTGGGTTCTTCAGAGCCATCAGGTAGTTTATCTTTCCATGGAGATATGGCAAGACTTCTCGTACTCGATACCAATTTCCATGTTATTTTTTGTGGCAATGAAGATTCTTCTTCCCCCAGTAGACTCTGACGTTCAGGTTCTTCCTCCTCACTCTCACTTTCAATAACATTTGTCCGACGTCTATTAAATAAACCTGGTTGCTCCTCATCAGAATCAGCACTCACCAGAGAATCTTCTAACTGATAATCACTAATGTTTATAGTTTTAATTAATCTTGACTTTTTGTCATAGAACTGCTGTGGATCCATTTTAAAGGTGAATAAATCTATAAATTGATATACAAAGGTAACTCTCTACCGTATCATAAAAACCTATGTAAAATATACATTATGCCCCATTGAGACTTAGAAGTCACAGACTTTTAAAATACAAAAGTAAGTGATGAGAAGTTTCGAAAATCAAAAGTGTACTAAAGTTAAAGTATCTACTTACTTGAATAACCAAGGCCATAATTTTTTCAACCTGATAACTGGATTGAAAATGGAATTATCGACATACACAAAACACTATATAAGACCACGTTCACCATGTGTTGCACTCTTCCAAAGAAGAACTCACCAGTGAGAGAATTAGGAATTAAAAGTTACAAATGAAAGGCATTTTGGTAGTCAGTCTGCTACATTGAAGTTACAATGGTATCCAGGGTAATGAAGTGTAATCAGAGAATAAATCCATGTTTATATATGTTACCTCCAAATCACAGTGGGTTATAGAGAGTTAAAAAAAATGTGAATGAACGAAAATAAATTTATTTTGTTCTGAAGTTTGAAAGTTTAATCAAGTTGTTATTTGCTATTTTTTTAAATATATAACAAAACTAATATACACGCGAGCAGTTTGAAAACAATACAGCGCAACAACGCTTTGTTTTGAATTTAAACTACACAAAATTCTTGTTTTTGTAATGCAATCCCGGAAATATCTTTGACAGCACAATATAATATTCTTTATAGTTTGAAATGTATATTATTTCGTACATTTAACATTCCGATATATACGTATATAAATATATTTCTGAATTATAATAGCATTTTTCGGCATATTTACAAAAGAGATTGTTTTGTTAGAAAATGTACGGAATTTGAAAACACAAATCTTAATAATAGACCAAGAGAAATATTTAATCTTCTGACTTTAATGATGAAATATTTGAAATTTAAAATCGGTTTCACTTGTCGGACGTCAGACGAATATCAATTTTCTTCTATTTATATTACGACATAATGAATTTTAATTTTTTTCATAGACGATGTATGATGTTCTATTGGCTATGAATTATATTTGAAAAAGTAAATAAAAGACGTTGATGTTTAGTTAAAGATTAAATATTTATCGACGTTTGAATATTTAGAAAATTATTATAAACATATTTTAATTAAGAAAAACTGTACAAATAATATATATTTTATACAGTTGGTTTCGTATTTACATATATATAGGGTTTTCCAATAAAAGTTTTAGAAGTTTAAATGGAAATAAATCAAGAAATATTTAATTAATTATGTTTTTTTGTTGTATTTTTAAGCATATTTTATGGCATTTATGGTGGAATAAAATTGCCCTCATATTACCACCACGAATTCGCTTGACAATGCATTCGTTTAGTCCAATTATTAGTCACTTTTTCACATAATGGTAGTCCAAATCCGAATTACTTGTTCAACGTTTATTTTTAATGTTTCTGTTGTTTGTGCTTTATCTGTATAAACCAATGATTTCACATAACCCCACAAAAAATAATTCAATGGAGTTAGATCACATGACTTTTTTTATGCGTGATAGAACTTTAAATTGAATCCTTATTGAAAGTTATATCTAACCTAAAAAAACATCTTTATATACATATGTATATATATTATATAAATATATATATATATATATATATATATATATATAGGGGGTGTTTTTTTGTTAGATAGAACTTTAAATAGAGATTCAAATTAAAGTTCTATTATTTTTGAAAAAAAAACACCTTATACTTTCTTAAAAGGAATGATAAATATTTTTTTAACGTAAATAGCAAGTGTATTATTCGTATAGAATTTAATTTTTTCAATAATTTATTGTCTATATAAAAACTTCAAATACATATTAAATGGCAGAGAACATGATTGAAAATTAACATTTAATAATAATAATGTATTCGAGTATCTTTGAAATATCAGAATTATGAGATTTTTTTATTAAAACCGTTTATAACAACGTTTCACGTACAAATGACGTCCGGAATATCGACTTTCGTTTGAAATCATTGATTTGTATTAATTATAGAGTATTTATATTTGCTTCCAATGTCATATAAAGTTCATCACTCGTTTGCATATATAAATTTATAGAGCTCATTTCGGTTTTAATTTAATTTCGACAATGTTTCCAATTATTGTAACAAGAATATCAATAAAATCAGTTCTGTTCACTGTTGATGTGTTACGAATTTGTTTGAATAGAAATTTATGTTTTGTAAATAAATACAATAATTCTCTTGTGTCTTCTTTTTATATAAACAGTAATAATAAATGTGACATAGAATATACTTAATCATCAGTAATTCGGCCATTTTATATGTGTGCATGTGTATTTGTTAGTGTGGCTATGTGAAATGAAGCTAAGATTTTTATTTACTAAGTTCTCAAGTGTGCTTTAACTGATTTCTCATGTCATTAGATGTACTATAATAATTTTTTGATATATATAATAATTTTTAGGCTCCTGAACATTTCCGAAGATGTGGCTTTCTATATTTGTAAAAGGAATACTTGAATTTAAATTGTCTTCATCACCAATGTCGATTTCAATCCAATCTTCATCACAATCAGGAACAATTTCTCTTTCCACTTCGCTTTCCTCTTCACTTGAATATTGAATAGTGATCAATTTTTTTTTACTTGACTGAAATATAACACTTGTATCACTGTTTCCTTCATGACAAGAATTAAAATCACTTGCCGAATATTCAAAATTTTCACATATTTCACTACAACTATCACTGTTACTTTCCATATTGCTATAGTTTTCTTTATTCATTTTTGGAGGAATAAAATATTATAATATAAGTAAAATAATTGCTGAAATATGACAGAACATGTTGTCTGCTTTCGAGTAAGAATTAAACTGTAAAAACATACCGTGTGTACATTCAGCAATGAGGACATTGTTACTTGTCACCTCACACGTGACATACGACTGATAGAGCAAAGTTGTAATGTAACGTCAGAGGTGACATACGACCGATAAGGGTTAAAATATATACAACATTTTAAATAATTATACTGGACCACATTGTATTTTATCATAGTTTTTTTTTTTAAAAAAATTTAATCTAATATAGATTATATTTTAGAAATATTTTTTCATTGTTAAATAAATTTCTTTATTTTGTTATTTATAGATGTGTGTAGTTTTCAACTTTGTTTATTTCTAAAAATTTCATAATCATTTTCTCCTGTTTTTCTCTGTTAATGGTTTAATTTGTTTTTTAGTACACACTGTATGGCACACATGGGTAACATAAGCAATTTATTGATATAATTCAATGAAGTCATTAAATTAAAAAAATATTTAATTGAAAATAAATACCATGAATATTGTATTTATTTTGAATTAAATATATTTTTTTTTAATTTAACGACTTCATTGAATTATATCAATAAATTGCTCTTACGCATGTGTGCCATGCCTTATGCGTGTCAGTGTATTTACCAAGCAAGACACCTTCTTTGTTACTATTAGGAACTTAAAAGTTTATCATAAAAAAAGTTATGTTAATCCTTGGAACATAATTTTCATTTTTATTAAGAAATGTATATATTAGGTTGTCAAATATCTCCCTTCCGCCTTTTTGTCTTTTGAATTTCGCGGCTATGTACAAAGCGTTACAGAGCTCGTATCGGGCAACACTATACATCATTTGAAAGGTCTTTACATAACCTACAAAACGACGCTATGCATGATTAGTTTGGATACTGCGTTCAAAAGTTATAGACGTGTAAACATGGAGTTCACTAACGCCGAAGTTCGGGCTATTTTGAAGTTTTCCTTCGTTAAAGGCAAATCCGCTAGAGAAACGTTCCGTGAGATTAATAGTGTTTTGGGGGATGGTACTCTATCACTTCGAACCGCGGAGGAATGGTTTCGACGATTCAGAGCCGGTGAAAACGACACCATGGATAAGCCAGCCGGCGGAAAACCTGTGACGACGAATACCGATCAAATCATGGAAATCATCGAGTTAGACCGGCATGTGACATCTCGTGACATCGCCCAGGAGATGGCAGTTAGTCACCAAACCATTTTAAACCATCTGCAGAAGGCTGGATACAAAAAAAAGCTTGATGTTTGGGTGCCGCATGATTTGACGCAAAAAAACCTTCTGGACCGAATCAACGTCTGCGATATGCTGCTGAAACGGAACGAACTCGACCCATTTTTGAAGCGGATGGTGACTGGCGACGAAAAATGGATCACATACGACAATATTAAGCGAAAACGGTCGTGGTCGAAGACCGGTGAATCGTCCCAAACATACAAAAAATAAAACGGGATTGACGGCCAGGAAGGTTTTGCTGTGCGTTTGGTGGGATTGCAAAGGAATCATCCACTATGAGCTGCTCCCATATGGCCAGACGCTTAATTCTACCATCTACTGCGAACAACTGGACCGCTTGAAGCAGGCGATCGACCAGAAGCGTCCAGAATTGGCCAAGAGGAAGGGTGTAGTGTTCCACCAGGACAACGCCAAGCCACACACATCTTTGGTGACTCGTCAGAAGCTACGGGAGCTCGGATGGGAGGTTTTATCGCATCCACCATATAGCCCGGACATAGCGCCAAGTGATTACCACCTGTTCCTGTCCATGGCGAACGCCCTTGGTGGTGTAAAGTTGGCCTCAAAAGAGGCTTGTGAAAAGTGGCTGTCCGAGTTCTTCGCAAATAAGAAGGGAGGGTTCTACAAGAGGGGTATTATGAAGTTGCCGTCTAGATGGAACCAGATTATCGAACAAAACGGCGCATATTTGAACTAAATCCGATCACTGTAACACTTTTTATAAAGCATTGAATAAAGAGTAAAAAAGCGGAAGGGAGATACTTGACAACATAATATATAGAGGCAGAGAAAATCATCCAAATATCACGCCTAGATTTTTGTTTCTTTAAAAAGAAACATATGTATAGTTTATTTTGTTTTTTTTTAATAAAACACAAATCTGGGCGTTACATTTGGATGACTATATAGAAATAGATCGATATAATGTATAGTTATTTTTTTATTTTATTAAAATGTAACAATAGAATTATTTGTTGTTTTGGAACTTTGGCTGATTCACTTTACAGTAATTATTGTGGTGTTGAGGTTAAAATTTAACCCCAACATCACAATAATTTAAAGTATTCAACAATCATTTATTGTTCACCTATTATTTTGGATTGAATAAGGACACAAAACACAAATTAGTATAGATATATATAAAAAGTTAGTCTAGATTTTAACAGAAAGGCTCTGACGATGATGGCATCGCCATCGAAATGCATCAGCCAATATAATTATAAATAATAAGTGAACAATAAGTGATTATTGAACACTTTAAATTATTGTGGTGTGGGGGTTAAAATTCATTTGTGTAAATAAAATTATGTTTTTGAGGAAGTATTAACTCATTATTCATTAAAATGTGCTATTTAGAAACGTTGTGCTATTTGTATTGCTCTTTAAAGTCATTTATTAAAATATGCTAGTAATTTTATAGGGTGTCTCAAATGTAACTGGATGACTTAGACATACATATTTAGTTACTTATTATCATTTACTGTTTTTTACCATTTTTCATTCTCATTTAAATAGAAAAATACAATAGATAGACAACAAATTATTAACACCATTGTTGTCAATACTAAAAGTATAGAAATGTCGATAAGCGCTTCGGAAGTTTAAATGGAAATAAAACCGAAAGTATTTAATTGATTAGTTATTTATTTCTTTTCTTTTTAAGCACATTCTATAGCATTAATGATAGAATACAATTTCACTCATATGACCCCCATGACGTCATTTGGCATTCCATTAGTCCAATTTTTAATAACTCTTTCATATAATTGTGGTCCAATTTCATGAATTACTTGTTGAATGTTTATTTCTAATGCTTATGCTATATGTGATTTATGAGAATAAATTAATGATTTCACGTAACCTCACAGAAAATAATCCAATGGAATTAGATCACATGATATTGATCAAATTGGTCAATTGATGGGTTAATTTCGTGAAGTAATGGACTCATTAAACTTTCGTTTTAATTAAGTTTATTGAAGATTTTACAATTTCTAAGCATTGTTGAAATGTTAAACGTTCCATGATAATTTGCCGAACTATACTGAATAGAAATGTCAAAATGAGCTTTAAAAATTAAAACATGGCTGTCACCAGCTGTCAAAATTCTGACATTGTTATTAGAAAACCCTATACAAATGCACCTTATTACAATTTTTTCATTTTGTGCACTTGATGAGTAAATAATCTATTTTTGCTAATTATCCAATTTAGCAATTTTTTCGAGTTTTGTACTTTTTATTTCGATTTTCTTCGAGCAAGCAAATGTATTAAACGATACTTTTATTTTTCTTTGAATTATATCAAGTCTTGTTTATTATCTGACTTCATCTAAATTATTGATGGCTCCATTTCCAACTCTTGTTTCAATAAGTCTATTGAAGTTTTTACAATTTTTAAGCGTTGTTGAAGTGTTAAACGTTCTATGATAATTTACCAAACTATACTGAGTTGAAATGTCAAAATGAGCTTAAAAAAAATTCAAAAATGACTACCACCATCTGTCAAAATTTTGACATTCTTATTGTAAAACCCTATGCATTAAATATAACGTAAATACTAATAGGTCTATATTTAATTATATAAATACTATATTTGTATATTAAATGTTTTCAAGCCATTTACAGATACCTTAGACTGCAGTATATTTATAAATGCATTACGATATTTTTTATATTTTACTCATTTGGTCGATACGAATTATCGAAATAGATTTACACCACGTTTATAATGACGTATGTACACAAGACACGCACTGTGTTCTGCATGCAAGGAACTAAAAAATATATTTACATTAATAATATGATAATTACCAAGCAATTAACCTAAAAAAACTGTTTAAGTTTTTAGTACGAAACTTGGTCGTAAGAGAAAAAGTTAATAAACAATAATTTAACTTTTGTGATGTGTTTTACAAGTTGATCCAATTAATTTGGTAAACAAATGTAGATGTTTAATTAAAAAAGATTTTTTTCAATAAAATTATAATGTTGTATCGTTAGTTATAGATTTTTTTGTGATTTGATTACGTTTTTTTTTGCTTTTTTATTTATTAGTTTTGAAAAGTTATTATCGATATTTTTATTATTTGTAACAGAAATTAATATTGATTTTTGTAATCTTGTTAAAACCTTTTTATAATAGTATCTTCATTAAAATATTATTGATTTTTCCAAAATGCTCATATACACAGTCAATAACATAATTTATTATTTAATAAAATTTAAATGCTATCACTGGTTGCTTTGAAACTGGTGAATTCACTTTCACACAAATAAATTATTACCGTAACTCCAGAAGTTAGAGTAAAAGTATTCATTAATTATTTATTGTTCATTTTCTGTGTTCATAAACTAATGTACATTTCAATAGCTATGCCATATCATCGTCAGAGTTATATGTTATGAAATCTAGGCTAGTTCTTCGGCAAAATCTATAAGGTTGTTGTATAGGAAATGATGGATTCTCTAATGAAATTTCACACATCTATAATTTTTTTTGAAAAGAATTTTTATTAATCAAAATAAATATCATCGAACGCAATACACTTCTACTCACCAGACGTAAGTACATTCATTCCAGTTATGTAAAAATCCGAAATTTGCACTTAAAAAATTCCACTAAAACGTGTTCGACTACTGCTTCGTTGTTATTTTTTTTCGTCGAAAAATTATTTAAATGTTTAAAAAAGATAATCCGTAGGTTTCAGTTTCCGTAGTTTAGAGCTTTAGACGGTACCCGGTAGGTTAGAGGTCTAGTGAATATGGTGGATAACATATAGTCGAAAAATTCAGATATACTTGTAAAATACATTGTGTTATTTTTTTAACAATTCTGATATACTTACTTTTTTTGTCAAATATAACGAAAATGTCATCATCATATCTGAAAATATTCTCCAGAAGTATTTCAATGGGCCTTTCCACACTAGTCAGCATGCATACAGTATTCTCTCCCATTACCACTCGGCTTACACCCTCTTATCAGTAAACTCCACCACCTAAAAAAATTAGTTTTCGGGTAAGAGCGTGTGAGACGAGTGGTCGTCGGCCATGAATACTGTATGCATGTTGATTAGTGTGGAAAGGCCCATTATCTAGAAAGTTTTCATAGATTCCATGATTTCTTTTATAGTTCCATATATTTTTTATAGTTCTGAAATATTATTGTCAAATGTTAAAAATGACTGGAAAATATTTTTTATTTTACTAAAAGTTAATAAATATTTTTTGATAAAAATCTAAGTGGTAAAAATAGTTACTATTTGTTTTAGAACTACGACAAATTCATTTTCGTACAAATGAATTATCATCCCCAGCACATCATGATATTAAAAAATATTTAATATTTATTTGTGTAATTTGTTTGTTAATTATAACAATAAGCTAATGCGCATTTCAGTGGCGATTCCATCGTCATCAGAGCATTATGTTTTAAAATCTAGATTAATTCATCTGTCTACGTCTGCAAACTCATAAAGCCATTACTAGAATGCCTTTCTCGAGGAAGGGGTATTAATTCTTTTTTTTCTCAAATTGTTGGATTTGGAAAAAATACTTAGATTTGAAGCATTTTCTGAATTGCCAATGAAACCTTTTTTCGTTGTTCAGCCAATAGAGCTCCAATCTGTCCATGGAGGCGACCTCTTACTGGCTAAGTTGTTTTAGTGGCATCTTTATGATTCGTTATATATGTCTAGTAGAGTAAGCAGACATGGTTGCTTGTCTTGATTAAAATTACTTATACATTATTTTGTATATTAAAAATTTTGTCCATTTTAAGTGACGAGATATTATTTATTGTTTTTTTCGACATGGTTTATGTATTCGATTATGAAAAACAGTAAACAACATCTCCACTTAAAAATCACAAAATTTTTACATACACACGTAAAACACATGCAGATATGCAGTACATAGTTGGTCTGTATGTTGATCTGTAAGAGGTGTGATCCATTTTTTATTTTTTTTTTTGCCAAGGTAAAACGATTAATGCCCAATAAGTATTGTCAAGAAATTGAAATTGTGCATTCAGGAACCGATATTGGCGAATAGACGCAGTGTATTTGCTATTGCTCCACACATATTACATAGCAGACCAGAAAAAAATTGATAGAATTCTTCCTCACCCATCTTTTTCTCCAAACTTTTTGCTGATGAACTAACATTTTTAAAATTAACGAAATTTTTTTGGTGGGAAAACTCTTGAATTAAAAAAACGATGTAAAATATACATGATGATTTTTTTACTACTTTTTCTCCTGATTTTTATCAAATTGGCATTAATATACTTATATCGTGTTGAGAGAAGTGTATTTACGTCTGTGGAAACTTTTTTGATTAAATAAGCTTGTATTTAGTTCGATCAATAAACGTTCAAAGTGAAAAATAAAAAACGCCCATTTCATTTGCAATGCTCTAATATAAGTAATTAGCTATTAAAAATTTCTACAAGTTTTTGTCATTACTTTATTTAGTTGTTTATCAAATAAAATTAAGCGATTAATTTTTCAATGAACCAGGAAGGACAATATTTGTTATTTATTCAGACAACATGTTTTCTAAAAATAGTTTTTTTAATGTCATAAAAGTCGTTTTGAAAATAAAGAAACATTTATTAATACGAGTTTAGTAATTGTTACTAAACGTGTATATAAATAATTTTCGATTAGTGAAATTTGATCATAAGTGATAAAATTTCACTTTTAAAGAGCAATCCACGTATTTAAAATTCAATTGCAGTCACATTTCACACGAGTGAATTCGAATGTTTTCATCTAACCATATGCCACGATTTATGAATCAAGTGGATTTTTTTTACTTGTCTCGAAACTCACTATACATTCCGTAATCCATCTGTGCATAATCAGAATATAAATTTTATTGAACCGCTTTGCGTTTTCAAATAGTTAATGTTTCATACAACGTAGATGTATTTATCAAATTTATTTAATGTAAATATGTCTAATGTGTTACTTCCTTTTCTTAATGTATTGCGAGATTTGAATATTTAGCTTCTATCGCCGTGTATGTAAATATGAGTAGAAAGTATTTTCAAACAATTTATAATGGAACATTCGTGTTAATGAAAGTAGATTCACACTATTTGTATTGCAAGTATTAATTACAGAAATATCTTTTATTCATTGTGTGCATTTTATATCTTTTTTGCGTTTTTAATCACTTAGATCTTTGTGTTTTCGTTGTTTCATATCCACTGTCAGCAATTTAAAATCATGTCAACAAGATGCACAATTTAATTTCTTGTAATATCGTGTGGATGTAAATCATTAAACTCTTAAAAACTACAATATTTCAAGATTAAAACAACAATTAATGTATTTTTTTAAAAAAAATATTGAATCCATTGCTGTGACTATCAAGAATTTAAAATTCTCTCTAGTAAATGTTTTAATTAGATATTTGCAATGTCTCAGATAAAACATTTCTTAATAAATGCAGAACCAATCAAACACTGACTTTTCGTTTATTCAGTTTGTCGATTAAAATTATTTACTGTCATTTCTAAGAATAAACTCTTCTTCCAGTACTTTATCAGTCAATGCCATTAACTTCAATCACTTTTTTTAAAAAAGAAGTTGATAGTAGTCGAGATTTTCGGTTTGTTAGATTTGAGTTATTTATTTGGTTCTTCTCTATCATCTTAAAATCGTTTATATAGAGTGACTTAAATCAGACTGAAGGGTTTATAGACATACATTCACTCGTTTACTACTCTTTATTATATTTTAGTTTCACTTTATATTACAAATAAATTTGTGTACCAGATAGACAATTGTAAGAGTCGTTTTTTCATTAATTTCTTTTGCCAATTTTAAAACTAAGTTCAATGTTTGCTCGTCATTTTATTGTATTTTCGTAACAAGATACAAAACTAGAAAAAGTACTTACAAATTCGCGAATCGCAAATTATAAATTCGTACATATTTTTTGTATTTGTCAAAAACACTAATTGTATCGTTTATACCTACTCAGTCACCATCGGAGAGGAGCAATGGAAATCGAAGAAATTCCAACGAAAACGAATAAATTTTCATAATTCATAATTTTATAAAAGTTTTAATTTGAAAATAATTGTTAATCTTACTTAACACATTGTATGCGGACAACGTCTCGACGAGCGACATCGAGACGCATTGTTCGCTAATAAATTTCATTCAAACACAGGAATTCATAGTTTCAGAATTATATAATGCCATTAGTTCTGTTTCTGTATACAAAAGCTTTTCGTAATACAGGATCATCAAAATGTGACGCCTAGATATCAGAACTGCATAATGTTTACACGTTATGTCTTTTCAAATGACATAATAAGGCTTTTTGTTTTAGTAGAAAATTAACTGTGGACAGAGGTATACATTGCAGCAAAATATTTACAGTATTCAAACTTATTTGTGATTTTTTTGGTGTAAATAATCAGCTAAATCAGTCTTCAATTTAAAGATTAGTGAAAAAATTCGAAGAAACTAGTTGTGTTATTGAAAAAAAAGTGAAAGGTCAAAAACTATACATACAAATGGAAACACTGTTGTTTTAATTGAAAGTGTTGAAATATTGGGCATATATTATGGCTATTTATGGAGGATTTTGCATAAAAATTTCCATGTACACGCGTGCAAAATTCAATTAGCCAAGGAATTGAAAGAAAGACGTCATTTACAACGTCGTAATTTCGCTAGTTGCATTATTGAACAACGAAAAACAGATCCATTGTTTTTAAGCAACATTTTCTTTAGCTCATTTCACAATGGTTGGATTCCTTAATAAGCAAAATGAAAAATCTCTACACTCACAAAAAGTTACTGTTTGATGTGCATTTTGGGCAAATGGGATTATTGAACTATTTTTATTTTAAGAGAATGCTTGAATTGCTGATACTGTAAATGCTTCAATATTAAGTGAATTTTTATGACCAGAACTGAATTATACTGATGTGTCTGATGTCTATTTCCAATAAGACGGAGTTACATGTCACACAATTCGAGCAAACTTTCAGTTTTTGCGATTGAAATTTCGTCAATATGTAATTTCACAAAATGCAAAATTCAATTGGCCTCCAAGATCATGCGATTTATCACCGTTAAATATTTTTGTGGCTTTTTGGAAAAGTCGAGTCTATTTTGACAAGTCACAAACAATTAATAACCTAAAATACAACATTCGAGTTGCAATTAGTGAAATAAATTCAGTAGCATATCGAAAAATTATTGAAAATGCCGATATTCGAATTGGATGCCTGCAGATGCAATCGTGATGAACATTTGAACAATATTCTGTTCTACGTATAATTTGTAATGAATCATAAATTGAATTAAAAAAAAACAGCTTGAAAAAATTCCAGATAATTTGTGTTTTATGAAAAAGAAACATGTAGGAGCTTATTTTGGATAACCTATATGTATTTATATATATATATATATATATATATATATATATATAAGGTAATCAACCGTCCTCCTTTAGGGAAAACAGTCCTCCTCTTGGAAGTTCTGTCCTCCCTCGAAAGGTGTCCTCCTTTTTGATATGTAAAAGCTAATTTGTAAATCTCTAAATATTTAATAACAAAAATTTCCCATAATGATAAAAAACCCGCTTATTTAATTTTATGTAGGCAGTATTTTTGTTGTGACTACAATCGGGGAGAGAAAATAATACTTCTCAAAAATGAAAATTTACTTCTCATATGAAAATTTACTTCTTCTAGTCCAATTTATATTGTGCTGCCCTGGCACTAACGCAGCAGTTGAAAGGGTATTTTCAATTGCTAATGATTTTTGGACAACTAAAAAATCAAGACTGAATGTTGATTCTCTAGCTGCAGCACTTGCTGTGAAATTCAATATAAAAAATAGTTCTTGTACGGATATTTCTAATATTTTGTTAGAAAATGACACATTAACAAAAAATACTCATTCAATCGAAAAATATTCATATTTAAATAATAATTAATCGTAATACCCCTGCGTTATCCATTTACTATATTATAATGCTTTCTGTTTAGTTATTGTTGTAAAGAATTTTTTTTTATTTGTAATATTTGTTTGTTTAATTTATTTATGTCCTCCTTTTCATTGGAAAAAAATTGGTCGCCTTAATATATATATATATATATATATATATATATATATATATATATATATATATATATGTGTGTGTGTGTGTGTGTGTGTGTGTGTGTGTGTGTCGAATAATCAATGTTTTCATGTATTTTTATCTCTTAAATAAATCCAAGTGTTATTTTTTTCGATGCTTTTCATTAAAACAAATAAGTAATAAAAATAAAAAAATGCAAAAAAAATCGTCACATTTTTATTATTTATATGAAAAAAATAACATTTGTATTAATTTATAACGATTTTTTTCTTATCTAAAAGTGATTTACTTTGATTAGAATCTATCCACTCATTAATTACCAATTCGACACTCGAGTTCCTGAACTGTTGCCACTTCTGTTAATTACAAATGTTTTCAACTTTCAACCCTAATTATTTTATACGCGTTTATGGATATTATATACATTTACACACATACATATATATATATATATATATATATATATATATATATATATAAAAGCATGCACGTGTGTCTGTCAATGTTTAACCAGATATTATATGCACGTGCGATAAATATTTTACGCTAATCAATCAAACTTTCACTACACATAATGTTCGAACACTTTGAGTTGGATGTAGCTTATTGTCTTGTCTTCAAAAGTTTCATCTCTGATCTACGGCGCTTTTATCTCGATTGCGTGTCTCAACAAAAAGATATATAAATGCCATTCTTTGAACGAGACAAGATTAATAAAAAGATATATATATATATATATATATATATATATATATATATATATATAAATGTCGTAAAAGAAATAGTGGTATCTTTCGTGTTCAAAGAAACATCTTACTCAGGAGAAAAAGTTCGCTAACGCATTGATTTCTTGTCGAACGAACGTCTTCGTCGCCACTGCCTTTTGCTTCTTTACTACTTGACGCGAAAATGTCGGGGCCAGACTTACTGACAACAGAACATCATTTCTCAAGCTTAACGGGTCGGGAAGAAGGGGTGCATCTGACGTACAAATTATTAGCCTCCGGTAAGGAATTGTTCACTTGTTCCTTTTTTTCCCTCTTTTCCGTGAAATATTTTCTGTTGCCGGTACGTTCGTCTCTATTCGACTCGATTACAGCGTACTATTGTATTCAGTGGGCTTTTTTCGCTTGTATTTCTTCTTGTTTAGTTCACGACTTCTCAAATATCACATCGAGACGCGTAATCAACAGAACGTCGTGACGATATTATTTTTTATGTACGTATATTTCGCTTCTAATATGAAGTGAAGGAAAAAAAACGTTACAAAATATGTTTTCATAACGGCTCTTTTTTCTCTTACAATTGCAATCTGCACGAAGGCGTCCACTCACATAACTAAAGTGTTCTCACGACACAATGCCAAATTTGTTTCTGTGTAGGACAATAGGTTGTAATTTTCTGTGCATTATTTTTTCGTTAGTGACACATAAGCGCATTCGTTTTTAAAGTAGATTTGTCATGTAAATATTTTCATTGTATCTTTGTTGTGTATTGTAAAATTACTTGAAACGTAATGCGTTGCAGCACAATTGTCTCGTACGCAATATTTGAGTCATTTTTTTAAATATATTTTAATATGTAAAGATGAACTATTATCTTGTTTTTGTAAACCGGCGAGAATATTTCATAATTTACATTCTAAAATATTAGGCAAAAAGTGTCTTTCAATTATTTCTTAAATATATAAAAAAACACACACACAAGTACATCACAATATTTTTTTTAGTTCACTTGTACACTCTTTTTAAATTCATTTCTTTTCATTTTCATCAAATTTTGGATATTGACTTATAGTTGATATATTTTTCAAATTGTTTTTTGTGCTTGAAAAAAATAAAAAAAACACATTTAATTTAAAAACATTCTTTTACACAAATGAATTATCACCCTCAACACTACAAAATGTTATAAAGTGTTCAATAATCACTTATTGTTAACTTTGTTGCTTTTAACAATAATAGGCTGATGCGCATTTCGATGGCAATACATCATCGTCAGAGCATTGTGTTATAAAATCTAGACTGATTTTTTTTTAGACAAGCTTATTTTAAAAGCTAATCTTTTTTATTTCTTAATGTCTTGCCATTTCTTCGTCATATCTGAAGCTGTTGTTTTTCGACAGTTTGTCTTTTATGTATTTTTCTATTTGGTTGTTTCTTCATTTTGGTGTTCAAAAAACCTAAGCAGTTGTCTCTATCACTAGAGAATTACTCTTTGTCCCCAATAATCCTCCCTCTATCTACTCCATTTAACATTTCCCTCATAGTCCAGACTAATTTGGTTAAAACTGCTTATATATCATTTCTTATCTATTTGATTTTTTTGTCAGTCCATTTCAAACTAGTGGTCTACTCTTTCTTTTTGTGTTATCACGTATATACAATGCATATCTATTTCTTTTTACTTGTATTTATTTCAGAATTTTTTGATTTTCAACTAGAGAATTGTTATTTATTGTTTTTTATTTATTTATTTTAACAAAAAAGCTCTGACTATGATGGTGTCGTCATTGAAATGCGCATCAGCCGGCATATTTATAAACAATAAGTGATTATTGAACACTATAGCCATTGTGGTTAAAATTAATTTGTGTTAAAATATATAGAAATGTTATTTGTTATTTTTTACAACATAGTTCTTTGTATTGGATTCTCATTCTTTGAAACAAATTAAATTTACACATTGCTTTTCAAATAACAGTATTTGAACTATTTGAACTTTTTACCTATTTATAGATTTATTTGACGTGAATTAAATATCTACTTCTGTGAGTTTTTATGTTTCTTATTTCTATATTAAAATATTTATCTTCGTGTATAACTAGTGTCGTGCATATGTTTTATAATTGAATTTTTATAAAATATTGTTTTTGGTAGTAAAAAAGACTAAATAAATCCGGAATCATTCAGTTATTGTTTGAGTTCAATGCACGGGATTTATTTTCAAAAATTTCAATGTTCTTGTGACTATCTAAATCACTTTTATCCGATATTTGTTTGATTAGTTGTAATTGTCTTACACTGTGCCCATTTTTGAGCATATATGTGACCATACTGGATTTATCTAGTCTAGGGTATCGTACATCCAGCTGTTTATTCCTTAAATCAATGCCTATTGTCATTTTGCTTTACCCTATATAGTGTATTTTTCACAAATTTTATAATTGACTGTATAAATCCTAAAAAAATTTACAGTAGCAAAAGAATCTCTTGAGTTTTCCTATATATTTAGGTCATTGTTAACTATGTAAATTATTTTATAATTAATTTTATTTAGGACTTTTAAATACCTCTTGTATTTGTTTTTTTGTAACTGTGGGTGATTCACTTTACACAAATGAATTTTAACTTCAACACCACAATAATTTAAAGTGTTCAATAATCACTTATTATTTATAATTATATAATCTATAATTATATCGGCTAATACATTTCGATGGCAACGCCATCATCGTCAGAGCCTTTCTGTACCTCTTGTATCCTTTCACAAATTAATTTGAATAACCACAGTTTCAAAACAATAAATACCTCTTGTATATTTAATATAATATTGAATTTTTACATTATTTTTTTTATTTTCTATATCTATTTTGAAAGATCTGTTTTTTATATTTCTATTTATTTTTATGTTTTCCAGCCAAATTCAATACCGTATCTTTTTTATAACGATTATATTTCGCAATTCACACAATTATTTTTAGTTCTTACATAGTTTTTCTGAGCTAGTGGAAACTTTATTAGTCTAAAGACCATTGAACTTATTATTGAAATTTTTGCTGAGACCAATGGTTCGATTCAAATGTTATAAATCTATTACTCGTGTCCTTCCTCTGTACATAGAACTCAATTTTTTTTTTTTTTTGTAATTTCCATACCCAAGAAAAGTAGTTTTCCTAAACTCTCCTTTTCATATATCAACTTGATTGTTTTATGATTTTTTTTCTAAGAATTCTATAATACTTCCCATTGTATCAAATAGAAAAAATGTTATCATCGAATTTGATAAATATTTCATATAAAATTAATCTCTAAATACATACTTTTATATTTTTTATCAGTCAAAATGATAAGAAACCAAAAGTTTTTAGTAGCTCATTGTAGTAATACAAATTAGAACTATGAGTCAATATTTGTTTTTTTTATTTAATTTATTTCCACATCTTCTAATAAACTCTTTTACATATCTTATCAGTCTGAATGATAAAAGAAATTTTTAGTAACTGATTGCAGTAGTACAAAATTAATGTTGCAATTTCGTTACTTGCTCATTATAACAAATACATTACTCATTTCAGTACTAGAAGATTTTTAAAATTCTTCATTAATCATTTATTGTCCTCTTTATTCGTTGATACGCATTTCGATTACCACGACTTTATCATTATAACGCTTCATTATGAAATTTGATAATTAAAAGATTAACAATATATCTTAATGAAATGATTTTCGATGTTTTAAAGATATCATTACTACTAAAATGTATATAAGTGAATCATAGTGAACAATAAATAATTATAGCAAATTGTTTGGGGAATATTTTGAGTATATAATTCCTTTATCAGACTTCAATAGTACAACAGGCAATTTACCAAATTTAAACAATTATAATAAGAATGAAAATAATTAGAAGCTAATTTAGCAGTTTTATATATATATATATATATATATATATATATATATATATATATATATATATATATATACACGATGGTCGTTTGATAAATATGGTAAATTTATTTATTGTTTAATTCAATTAATTAAATCAAATTTCTCAATTTAGTTTTTCTTACTTTCTTTACCATGTTTATCAAACGACCCACATGTATATATATATATATATATATATATATATATATATATATATATATATATATATATATATATATTAGGTTGAGTCTTAAATATTTTCATTATTGAGGGCAAGTTTTAATGACTCACCGCATATGACAAGTTTTTGCTTGTTTGAATTAAGTGAGCAATGCTTGTCTTACTAGGACAATGGTAGTTTATACATGGTATTCAAATATTAAATTTTTCGATCGCTGTAAAAAGGTTTAATGGGCACACATTTTTCGAATGAGAACCAGATTCGAGAGTTCACCGAAAACTGTTTCAAGTTAAAACCATTAAAATTCTATTTAAAGGGTATAGAAGAACTACTTAGCAAATGGCAACAAGTCATTACAAGGGTCAAGGGTTTTCCAATAAGCGCTTCAGAAGTTTAAGTGGAAATGAAACAAAAAATATGTAATTAATTGGTTATTTATTTATTTTTCATTTTTGAGCA
Organism: Neoneuromus ignobilis; assembly: GCA_029203775.1. Classification (NCBI taxonomy): domain Eukaryota; kingdom Metazoa; phylum Arthropoda; class Insecta; order Megaloptera; family Corydalidae; genus Neoneuromus; species Neoneuromus ignobilis. The sequence goes on along the minus strand of CP092088.1, from coordinate 1,233,767 downwards.
TATTCTATGGCATTAATGATGGAACACAATTTCACTCATGTGATCACCACATCTTCATTTAACATAGTGCATTCGTTTAGTCCAATTTTTAGTCGCTTTTTCACATAATTGTAGTCCAGTTTCACGAATTACACGTTCAATATTTACTTTCAATACTTCTGTTGTATGTTTTTTTCAGTTTTTGTTTTTCTTTGTCTTCTGATAATTTAGTGCTTCTTTTCTTTAACGTACCTAGGGACGTTTGATATGCCCCCGTAGTTCGTTATGTGTCTTCATATCTGTTTGTATCTTCTTATACATTGTTCAGTCTTCTGTATTTGTACGTTATCTGGGAAAAATTTCAAAAAACTCAGATGTCTATTCTAATATTATGTCGAATAGATGCTGCCGTAGACTAGCAGCTCACCCACCCCCTTCACGGCCGAGTTGACTCCTCGACCATGTGAAAAATTAATACTTTCGTTTCGTCTTTTATTTTGTCGACCAGCTGCGACTGGTCTTTTCATCATTGTCTCGTAGTCCTCTGTGAATACGTACGATTGCATTGTGACTTTTCTTCTTCTATGTTTTCCTGTCCGGCTACCTATGGGTACTAACTTGGGTCTTCCAAGGCCATTTATCAATGGGCTATCATGGTCCTTTTTCCTCGTATAGAATTTTCATCCCATAGTGTTAATGAAGTCAGCAACCGTATCTATTCCGGCTTCTTTATGTAGTATAGAAGTTTTATACCATTTGCTTCTATCAACCCTAGTATAATTGATTAAAATACAATTGCTGTTTTTTATTAAAAATTTAAGTTGGCATGCAAAAATGGAAATTGTTTATGACCAAACTCGATATATATATATATATATATATATATATATGTAAAGTTATGTGTGTGTGTGTTTTTGTATATTAATATATGGAAGAGGAATGAAAACTAGTAGAGTAAATGTTAAATATGTCAAAGTATGTACATCAATTAACACAATTGCACTAAATTTAAACATTATTTCAGCTGTAGACATGTTCGTGTACTGCGTTAATTACTTTAATTCGCAGTGTCGACAGGCACGTTAAAGAACATTAAACGAACTTATAATTAGGTTAATTAGTAAAATGTAAAACGAATGTATATACGCACCTAAACTGTCACCCGGCTCGCCATCCGCCAAAGAACATTCGATAAAACGACAAAGTATTATTAAGTAAAATTTCATACACAACATGGAGAAGAAAAGCATAGCGTAAAACCATTTCGTAATTTCGAGCATTACTGACGCTCGCTGCTGAGAAATGAATGAATGCGGTCTCGGTCGGGGCGGTGAGTAAAGGCGGTTCGAACTCGTCTTCGTATCATCATTTTCTCGCTGTCGTCTCATCGTCGCCACAAGCGAATTCGCACACACACACACACACACGAGCGCGCGCGCGCGCACGCACGCATAAAACTTTTAGTGCTCGTCGTAGTCTCCTTTCGTCGTCGTCCCTGCCTTCGTTCGCCCCGCATTCAAGATCCGAACCCGCTGAGCTGATTGCAAGCTATCGATTTTTTTATTTGCGTTTTTAATCTACTTCCACATCAATCTCCCTGTCGGTCTCACGGTCCAAACAGCACAACTTTTTCTAAGGAGTTTAGCGACGCTTTTTGCATCGAGTTTGTTGTGATTACTGTATTCATATTTTAAAAAGGGGAAAAGTTTTTCTCTTAAAAAATTTTTTACCCGACAATATCTTTATAAAAAGAAAAATATATTCTGCGGATTACTTTTTATTTCTGTACATGTTTTTGATTTATATAGAATACAAGATAAACCAACTATTGATATAAAATGATGGAAAAAGTAGAGAAATAAATTTATATAACGTGTTTACACTTCAACGAAATGAATTATCGGAATTTTTCATTTCTTTTTTAGAATTTTTTATCTACACACTCTACATTTTCCCTATACTGCTTGATTATTATATAATAAAAAAAATCATTTCTGATTGAATTCTAAATGTGTCTGTTGTATCGTTTGATTATTTTTACAAAATTGAATATACATCAGCAATATTTTTTTTTTGCAAATATTCTTGCTATAATTCACTCTTTGTTTGTTTTTTTTGTAATTTATTCTCTAGAATCATTAATATATTAATTTTCTATTTCCCCATTTTTCAAGTATATTAATTTTTGATTTTTTCAATCGAATATTTTTAATTAACTATTTCTTTTGATACTGTGAAAAGTTCACTTTAACATGAATGAATCACTCATCCCTAACACCACAAAATTGTATAAGGGTTCAATAATCATTTATAGTTCACGTTATTCCCTTACTATTGGCCGCACCTCGTTTTTTCTCTATATACTTTTAGGATCCAATACATTTTTGATACCGTGGGATTTATGATGTAATTTTATATATTTATTTCTTTATATAAAATTTTTCGATGTCCTCTGATATATTCTTTCACATTTTTTATCGTTCTAAGTGGATTTTTATCTACTTTTATAAAATCTAATAATGGTGGTGGTTAATGATTCATTTGGTTGAAATATATTTTTATTTATTAATTCCCCATCCCCCTTCTCAATATATATATATATATATATATATATATATATATATATATATATATATATATAAGGTTTTTCGATAAGAATGTCAGAATTTTGATAGTTAGTTGGAGCCATGTTTGAATTTTTTTTTCAAGATCATTTTGATATTTCAACTCATTATACTTTATCAAATTATCATGGAATCGTAAATTAAATCAAATTATCATCGTAAAACTTAAATAAAATAAGATTAATGAGTCTATTATTTCACAAATTGGATATCAAGATCATGTGATTTAATTCTATTGGATTATTTTCTGTGATAATATATGAAATCATGATAAATCACAAAAAACAGAAGCGTTAAAAATAAACATTCAACGTGTAATTCGTGAAACTGGACTACAATTATGTGAAAAAGTGACTAAAAATTGGACTAAACGAATGCACTATGTGAAGTGAAGTTGTGGTTGTTATATGAGTGAAATTGTATTCCATCATTAATGCAATAGAATATGCCTAAAAATTAAAAAAAAATAAGTAAATTAATTAAATACTTTTTGTTTTATTTTCATTTAAACTTCTGTGGCTCTTACTGGAAAACCCTATATAAATGCCTTGATAACCAAATTGTGTATTACTATAAATTGTATTGTTTAACAATGTCATTGTTATTGAATAATAATTTCAGGGTTTTATTCTTAAAATATAATTTAATTTAAAAAAATGTAATTAAACTACATATTTCAATTAAAGTTATGAGCAGTATCCATTGAAAATATCGATATGTGCAAATGTACTGTAAATATCAATATTTTCTTTTAAACTTATTTTTTTACTGTCTGAATGTCATTTAAATTCAGTATTGACAAGCTTGATGCGAACGTAAATACCGACAACAAATAACTTCACTGAAACAAATCTCGTATTTAAAATTTTATTTGTGATTTTGGGAATAAAAGTTTAAATTTGAGAAGAAACTTTGAAACGTAAGTTTCGTGGGTAAAAAATAAAAGTTATCTAATTGTTTTCAACCATGACATACATTCGAAATCGTTCAGTTTTTTTCGATATTTTTTTCTTCTCGTTCGATTTTGCCATTTAAATAATTGTAGGCCTTTGTCTCTTGCAAACATTCGTTTTATTCTCTTATGTTTTGTTGATGAAAATCCGATTTATCGATAATTGATCGTAACAAAATATGATTTAAAAACTATGCAGATATATACAAATTATTATATATATAAATTATTTATGACTTGGTCCAATATTATTGTACTATAATCAAGAGGAAAAAGTTACATAAATTAATTCATATTTTACTAAAACTCTTCATCGCCGAATTCACCCTCTTATGTAGAGTTCATATAGGTTATAAATTTTTCAAAAATATTATAATTTATCATTTTTTATATATTGTATATAACATATATACCCACCCACATTGTATATAAAATCAGATTAGTTTATTAAATACAATTCAATAATTCGTCTATCAACAAATTTTAATAATCCTTTTTTTTATTTCAGGTCAGTAACTTTTTTTCAATTACGCGATTGTAATTTGGTAAGTTTTAAACCGATTTTGTTTAATGATTTATTGAAATTTAAATGATTTGTTAATTGACTAGAAATATTTTATATAGAATTAGTCTATCAATCCACATTGTGTCTGTGAATAATTGATACGATTATCTGAATATTGTTTTTCAAATATTATATATGTGGTGTTTTTGCTTCAATTTCTGATTCATGTACTTTGTTATGTTTAATAATTGTATATAACGAACGGTGAAGTTCAAAAAATATATAGGGTCATTCGAATGTGATGCCTAGTTTTGTGTTTTATTAAAAAGAAACATGTGTATAGTTCTTTTTAATAAAACACAAATCTACTAGGCATCACATTCGAATGACCCTACATATTTGTGTATATATATATATATATATATATATATATATATATATATATATATATATATATACTCATTAGTAATCAATAATTTTATACAAAAAGACAAATTGAAATTTTAAAAAAGTTTTTATTTATTTATCAATTTATATAATGCCATTATTAAAGACGAGTTAGCCATTAAAATCACATGAATTTATAAACAAATAAAGTGAGCAATAAGTAACTCTATTTGATTATTTTTTTTTGTAATATCTTGTTGTGTTCAAGACGAGTGATTTATTTATCACTATTTATTTTTAAACTGTGGTAAATTCATTTCCACATAAATGCATTTTCATCTCAAATAATAAAATGTAAAACACTATGATGACGATTGACGATCCTATCTGTAATATCATTTATTAAATCAAAAATAAATTACGAATGAATTATCACCCCAACAACAAATTGTTTAAAAAAATAGTAACAATAAATATTCCTTTGTTTACGAGGAATATATTTGAGAAGATTGTGTGAAAATTTGAGACCGATCGGTTCAGCCATTTCTGAGATATCAGATAATCACCGTTTTGAGATAAACGCGTTTGAAGTTTTAGTTTACACATATTTATGTCCGAAAATATTTCTCGGATTTACTTCAAATTTTCAGAGACACTCAAAATATATTATTCCGAAAATGCAAAAAGAAAAAAATCGATTTTTTGAAATTTCTAACTGCGTATAACCCCTTAATCAAAAATAAATTACGAATGAATTATCACCCCAACAACACAATATATTACAGAAATGTCCAATAATCACTTATTGTTTACTTTATTTATTTAAAAACTGATGTACATTTCGATGGCCATGCTTTCATCTTTAGAGTAATGTAAAATCTAGACTTTTATAACACAGCCTGGACTTTTACCAAGTTTTTGCAATACAGCTCTGTGTCTGTGAAATGGGATCATCCAAATGTAACGCCTAGATTTGTATTTTATTAAAAAAAGTGTATAGAGGGATGTAGAGAAAACATGTGTATAGTTTTTTTGTTTCTTTTTAATAAAACAAAAATTTAGGCTTCACATGTGGATGACTATAAAATTATATAATGCATTAATTTCTAAATAAATAGAAGAACATTATGTGATGATTAGACATTTTTGTAATATTTTTGTAATAATTTGTGATTTATTTTTTTCTAATAGATACATTACAAATGGAATCATCAATCATCGATATGTTTTAATTTTTATATTGAATCTAAACTAAATTTATAATAAATACATTTTGTATGTATATACATTTGTATAGGGGCATCTAAATGTGATGCTTATATTTGTGTTTTATTAAAAAGAAACAACACATGTTTCTTTTTAATGAAACACTAATCTAGGAGTCACATTTGGATGACTCTCTCTCTCTCTCTCTCTCTCTCTATATATATATATATATATATATATATATATATATATATATATAGGGTCATCCAAATGTGACTCCTAGATTTGTGTTTCATTAAAAAGAAACATGTGTATAGGGAAACATGTGTTTAGTTTCTATTAAATAATTAAACAATTCACAATCTATTGAACAATAATGTTTTTTTATCTGATTTATTCATTCTGAATTATTTTTAATGTTATTGTTATGGATTACACATCAATAAATTCATATATTTATATATAAATAAATAAATTTGTTGAAATTTAATCCATAACAGTGACATTAAAAATAATTTAGAATGAATAAATCAGATAAAAAAACATTATTGTTTAATTGTATTTTAATATATAGACATGGAAAATTAAAAATTGAAATAATATTCAATATTTACATATTTTTAATATAATTGAAATAAACTTTCATCTAAATAAAAGAACCATTTTGTCTCATCGGCGATCTCGGTATTAAATTTGAAATTTCGTTAGACAAATAGAATAGAATTTGTTCAAGAGTTATTAAAAATGAAAATGCATACATCATTGGTATTTAACGAATAACAACACTGCGGCATAAATTAGGTTGATGTGCCCGTATCTAACACTGCAAGACATACAGACAACAGATGAATGCGCAAGCACACCTCATTCAAAGGACGCTCCATCATCCTGACACCTTCTGTCGTAAGCACGGTATCATGGCCATATAACAAGCCACCTCTTCCACTTATCATCATGTGCTGGTGGTATTAATCTAAATTCTGGTCTTGTGGTTTTGCAATTCGCAAGGCTACTATGCAAACTGTTACATACGTGTAAAGTATGTTTTACTAAAACGTACATTTTCGAGCGAGTAAGTTTTCACTATGCCGAAATGTAACATTTTATTTGTTAAATATTTCTACGTGTTCCGTTCGAATATTATAAAATGTTAATTCTGTATCACTGATTTGGTTGAATGTTAAATTCGAATAAAATGAACAAAGGAACTGTGACGAAAAATATTTATTTTAAACTGTGATTTCGAAACGCATATTTCGACAGTCGTATGTATTTTTTTTTTATTTTAAATTTAGGTAATATTAAAAATATCCCACGAACGATTTTATGTCATGTAATCATTCAATTTAGTTTATATTATACTAAAGCTGTAACCTAGTTACTAAAGTGTATGATTTGTGACTAACGGTCGTTTATGTTTTAGAATCGATACAGTTTAATTCACCAGCAAATAAACAAGACTGTTCGTATGTATGTATATATAGGTGGCCCGAATGAGACTTTATATTGGAGCGTTCGGAAAATAATTTCGTTTTTTTTCAGAAAAATAAGCTACAATTTTTTTATAGCATATAAATATTTTATTTAATTATATTAGATGTATCCGAAATAGTTGTCGTATTTTTAATAAAACAAAAAGATCATTCTAAAACTTTTATCATTTAAAATATAATTTCCTTTCAAGGATATGACCATCTCCTATTTCTCTGCCAATTTTTTTATTCCATTTTTATAAAATTCTGGAGACTTTGAATTAAAATAATCGGAGAGTCCCTTTTTAACATACTCTACATTTTTACATTTTTTTCCATCAAGAAAATGTTACATCGAACGAAATAAGATGGGATGGGAAGTGTTACCACATCCTCCCTAATCACCAGAAGTAGCTTTATTTACTTATCATCTTTTCAGGTCGCTGGAGCATTTGCTTGTTAGGGAAAAAATCACAAATATTAATGAAATCAAAAATCATTTCAAGCCATTTTTCTTTTCAAAAATACCAGAATACCTTAAGTTAGTCATTGAATCTTTAGAGACAAGATGGTAAAATGTTATAGATAATAAAGGCGATTATATCATTGATTAAAAAATGAAAGCATTTTGTACAAACTTGTTTATGTTTTCATTTCAGTACATCATTATTTATGACCTAATATATATATATATATATATATATATATATATATATATATATATATATATATATATAAATGTATGTGTGTATGTTTTATCAAAAAAATGTATTACATTAAAGGATATAAAAAAACTAATACACGTCTGATAGATGAAATCATAACGAAGATTGATATAGTTGACGTAAATAAATGGCTTGTTAAGCACTTAGAAGTAATTAGTTTTCGAGATTAATTTATCATTGCGATATGTTTTTTTTAAAAGGAAAATATTTTAAAATAAGTGTATTAAAATTTAATGTAATAATTTAATATATAAACAAATTAATACTGAGGTATAATAAAAAAATCAACTTAAAATAATGCTCTTTGTGTAAGTAGATCAAATATTTAAGATATAAATATTAATTAATGAGGACAAGAACAAAAAATAAGGAAAATATTTTCAAAAAAATATTACTGTCGACATATAATTTTATTTTATATATAGAGTTCCTTATCGAGTACATTTTTTTAGAGAAGATATAAAATAACATAATGTCTACATTAATTGATTTTAAATATGGAGACTCATAAATTATGTTTCAATAGCAGTATGAAAAATGACAGAAGCTTCATCTGAATAAGAAGTGTATGTATTAGGAATTCCAAGAGTGATTGAATCGCAATCGGTAGCTGATGACAAGTCCTTAACAATACCGCACTTGACGGTATGGTTATTGAAATGTGCATTAACAAATCAAACAATAAGAGATTACTGAATATTTTTATAAGATTTTGTGATTTTGGAATGATTATTTCTTTATATAAAACAATCACTATTACTGTTAAGAATTGCCATGAACAGTGAAGTATTTGAAATTAGATACATAAACAAGTTTGTATAAAAGGTTTCTATTTTTTAATTCATGATATAATCGTTATTATTAACTGTGACACTCTGTCATCTTGTTTTCAAAGATTCAATGCTGCACTTGAAGAATTGTAGATTTCTTGAAGAGCAAAATAACTCAAGATGATTGTTGATTTCATCGACATTTGAATTTTTTCCCCAGCAAGTGAAGTTTCTAGCAACCAGAACAGGTGATAATCAGATAAAGTTACATTCAGCAAGTAGAGAATACTTCTCACCCCATCGTCATGATTTTCTCCTGCGTGCTAATATTTGTCTAGATGTTCGATCAAGCGTTCGACTGACCATTCGACGATCGAATGAACTTGCGGCCGAGCATTTGCCCAATATTCGCCAATGTTCCTGTGACGAGCATTCGGTCAAGCATATTCCAATGTTTGCCGAATGTTCACCAAATGTTCGGCCAAATGCCAAATGCTCGCATACGCAATGAATTATAAATTACGAAATATAATTTGAATGTAACATTCCTTTAATAATGCATCAAAATGGAATATTTTTTAATTTTATGACACAAAATTATATATTTTTTTATTTATTTTAAAAGTATTAATTTTTTTCAACGGACTTATGCTTTTTTAAAAATTAAAAAAATGATTTCATTAATTTTGCAAGTGACTTAAATCCATTTACAGCCATCGAAAACGTGTATTTTTTAAACAATATTTATCATACTAATTCAGTTAGTAAATTACACATCCTTAGAAACATTTTACTACTATTTTATTAGTTACAAATATTTTTAAATTTATTAAAACGCAAACCGTTAAATATCTCGATTCAAAGATAAATGGACTTGGGCCACTCTCAAAGTAAACGGCTAATATATTCAACGCTTGTAAAAGCTTAAAATCGAAGTGTTTGAAAGAAAACAAGCTTTAAAAATATTCATAACATATTGAAAAGATTTATATTTAGAATGATAAAAACTCATGATAATAATAAAAATTCGAAATATTTTATAACAACGTTATTCAAAACCTTGATTCTGTGATGAAAAGTTTAAATTGTTCATAAAAATTTTATTGAAAATAATAAACGGATTTAAAGTCAGTGGAAAATACAAAACGGATAAAATCGTGTTGTAAATTTCGAACATAAAATTCGTATAAACAGCTTATAAATTATTTCAAAAAAGAAAAAAACAACTTTATGATAAGTAATTTAGAGAAAAAATACTTGACTTAGTTTTAATATCTTCATGAATGATGGGAATGTTGATAGGATTATGAATAAAAGAAGAAAAATCAATTTTTATATAAAAATAAAATGTCATCGAAAAAATGAGACAAATGTATGACTGAATTAATATCAATTCTGTTCGCTTGGTGCACAATTATTTTAAGCAAATAGAAAAGTGTTTTAATTAAAACTATGATTCATTCTTTTATTGTAATATTTTAACATTGGTTCCATTCAGCATACACTGAAACGAATGTTTTATCATCAGTATTTACCAACGAGTAGCATAGGAAACAATGTCTGTCGATAAGATTCATTTACAGTATTGTATACTTTATGAATATCGACAAAGTATATACATTTTTTTTAAAGATTTCTACACACAAATAGTCACATCAAATATTCTTTTTGTATGACAACGCACGTGTTAACATTGTATTAATAGAAGACTCGAAACATGCAAATTTTTAAAGAAATGTTCGTACAACTTCTGTCGATTGTATCTAATTATTGGAAAAAACAAGAAGAAAGTTTATCACTAGAGATAGAGAACTAAAAGATAAATGAATTTTAACCCCAACACCACAATAATTTAAAGTATTCAATAATCACTTATTGTTCACTTATTATTTATAATTATATCGGCTGATGCATTTCGATGGCGACGCCATCATGAGGAGAAAGACTCTGACGATGATGGCGTTGCCATCGAAATGCATCAGCCGATATAATTATAAATAATAAGTGAACAATAAGTGATTATTGAACACTTTAAATTATTGTGGTGTTGAGGTTAAAATTCATATGTGTAAAGTGAATCAGCTACAGTTCCAAAACAACAAATAACTAAAAGATAAAACAAATAAAATGTTGAATACAAGAAAAGAAAATAACTTATATTCATTATTTTTAAATATGATAATAAAATACATTTGAAGAACATTTTATTATATCAAAAAATATTTTTAATACGCTTTTATATCTATGTATAATATAATATATAACTTTTCGTTCTTTTCTAGTATAGGTGACCTATACTTCATTATTTACATTTTTAATAAAATTATATATATATAAATATATATATATATATATATATATATATATATATATATTCATTTTTCATTGTAAATGAAACCGAAATATTCCATTTATGAAAATAATTGACAACAAGAATAAAGAATGAAACATTTGTCATTTTTCCACAAAAGTTGAATATTTCCGTAATAATAATTTTACTTTCGTTACATCTTTTGTTTGAATTTGTGTTATTATTATTTTTTTTTTGCAAGCAAAAGGGTTAGTCTACAAAGCATTATATTTTTTACGTGCTTTTAGTTAGTAGAAACAAAGAAAAGAGCACAGTTATATCATTTTTCTGTTTTAAAAAAAACGTACTCAATGGTACTTTGTTTCAAGTTTCATTGATTGCAGTGTAAATTATTTCCTTCCGTATTTTTCATTTTTCTTTACTTCATTCGCCATATGTATATATATATATATATATATATATATATATATATATATGTATAAAAATATATACACACACATTGTAGTCCCATAAATACTGTTACACATTTTTTGTATTAAAAAAAATGATTTTATCTCATTCTTTACATAGCTTTAGTAATTAAATTTTCTAAAATAACCAATACTCATTTAGTTCGTCGACCTCCAAACATGCTTTTGTTCAAGAATATAAATAAGTAAAAAATAAAACGTATAGAAAGATATTTTAATGGTTCCTATGTAGACAGTGTTTATTATAAATTGGTTATATTTTTATAGATTGGAAAGCATACTGTTCATGTAGTGAAACTTTGAGCTCTCTACAATACTCCCCATACATTGAAAACACCACAACAATCTCCCAATCTAAATCCCATAGAACATTTTTGGGATTTATTAGAGAGAAAAATTCGACAGCACCATATTAACTCCAAGAAACAACTTAAATCCTTACTTCAAAAGGAATGGGCAAATATAACATCGGAAGCAACAAAAAAATTAATTCATTCAATACCAAATCGTTTAAATGAAGTAGTAAAAAGAAAAGGGAAACAAATGAGATATTAAACTCTTTTTTTGAAAAAAAATGTTATTTCTTCTGCATAACATTAACCCTTATCGGACGTTAGCATTTTGCACTTAACTTTCCGCTAGGTTGGAGATATATTTGATTGCTTATTGTAAGAGAAGAGTAACTAAAGTTACTTAATATAAAAAGATAGTTTTGTGCATAATATTATTTAGGCTCCTGAACATTTACAAAGATTAGACATCTTATATTTGTAAAAGGAATACTTGAAGTTAAATTGTCTTCATCATCACTGTCGATTTCAATCCAATCTTCAAATAGGGATCAATTTTTTTTTCCTTGACTGAAATATAACACTTGTATCTTTGTCTCCTTCATTACAAGAATTAAAATCACTTGCCGAATATTCAAAATGTGCACATATTTCACCACAACTATCACTGATACTTTCCTTATTGCTATAGTTTTCTTTATTCAATTTTGGAGGAATAAAATATTATAATATAATTAAAATAATTGCTGAAATATGACAGAACGTTTTGTCTGCTATCGAGTAAGAATTAAACTGTAAAAATATACAGTGTGTACATTCAGCAATGAGGACGTTGTTACTAATTCAGTTTTGTCACCTCGCACGTGACATACGACTAATAGAGCAAAGTTGTAATGTCACGTCAGAGGTGACATACGACCGATAAGGATTAAAAGTGGTGAATACTTATGTTTAGCATAAATGTAACCTACTGCATTTATTTTAACAATTTCTACTATATAATAGAATTAATTATTGTTTTTTGTATTTTTTTCTAATGAATAATGTATTTATTATTAATTGAATATATATTTTTTTTGAATTTATTGACTTTATTGAATTGTATCAATGAATCACTTATGTTACCCATACGGCGAATACTTATACACGTCATTGTATATATATATATATATATATATATATATATATATATATATATATATATATATATATATAACCTTAAAATAATATATACGCCATAATTATTTTTGTTAATTTAATGTAAATACAATATATTTCAGTGTACATTTTATTTCAATTTTTATCAATTTACTGTAATCAGAATATTTTTTTTCTTCGAACTGAATTATCATTTCCTTTATTCTATATAAATGATTAATGTGCAAATATCTGTTAGTTTAAGTTATTGTATTTATGTTATATATATAGTCATTCATATTTATAAATGTTTCTATATTTCTAGAATTTTAATCATTTTTTTAAAATTTTCATTTCTATTTTATATGAAATTATAAACGAAAAGTCGTTTCTTTTCTATTTTAACCAAATTTAAACCGAGTAATGATGAAATAACAGTATTAAATGTTACGAAATATTGAAAGATAAACATTTACGAGTTATAAAATGAACTTCATTTCTAATGATTTACATTTACTAAAAATCTCGATATGATTATATAATCACAAAGCCGATGTAAGGATATCGTTTCATTTGAAAAGTAAACGTGTAGATATGTAGAAGTGAAAATTGAACTTGTATTAAGTATATATTCGTTGTGTGAAGTTGATACTAATTTATTATTTATATGTGTATATGTTTTTGTAGTGGAAAAAAATTCTCTTATTTTATTTTAACTGTTTTATGTAAAATGTCTATCAGTTCAGTTTTATTTAATGCATATAATTTCTGTATTGATTTAAATATATTAATTTTTTTTCATTTTGTCAGTTAGTTATGATTAGAAATGTGTTTATAAAAGTGAATTAGTTTTAAAAGTGACATATTCAACAGAATATACTTGAAATATTTGTTTGACATCGTTAATTATGTAAGTAAATATCATGCTATTTAACTATTTTTTTTTTTTTTTTTAGAAAAAATATTAATTTAATCAAACACCATTAAGTCATTGTACACATAAAACATATTATTGCTTCGATGAAATATCAATCATCGAGTAAATGTGTGCACAAAAGCGAAAGATTTTTATGAACTGAAACTAGGAAGTAATAAATATGGGTAAATGTGTGTGCCAAGCAGTTAGTTTTCTGTAGTTACTAATTTGGTTTCGCTATGTAAATATTTTATTAGTCATAACTAATATTAATGACTTCTACCTGTTAATGCAAACACATTTCTATTGTCTATTTTCACATTCGAATGTGTTTGCGTTACACAAGCATTGTTCTAGGTATTATTTATAAGATCATTGTGTTTTTTTAAAAAAATGTTTTTTCTGTTACTGGATTACATTTGTGTATATAATTTATGTATAACTGTTAAAAATCATATCTGATTATTGTAACATTCTCAGTACTTTATAATTTACATCCTAAAAATGTAATTTGATTATAAAAATATGTAAGTTTCGGTCAATTTGTATAACGTGTATAATTTTTTCAATCGCAATTATATTATACAATATAAAACCATTTATTGACCTTTTATAGAAATGTACACGCCAGTGTAATAAAAAAACGAAATGTTTATCAGTAGCAGTAAATTTTAGTACCCGAATATTACTTTCTTTTTTCTGCCATGGCTGATTTAAATGCTTACGTTTTCATGAGACAAGTATTATATATACTTGGTTGGTCAGAAAGTTCGTTCGTTTTTTTTTTTACTATAGATTGTTTTTATATCAAAAACTAATAACTTCATTCTAAATTCAATAAATTTATAAGATTATGATATAAATGATTCTACGAAACTTTCAAACATATTATATTTGAATAATTTTGATCGAAAAAATGCATTTATTTTTAGGTGCAGATTTTATTTCATTCAGAAAAAAATTTATTACTCGCTACCACTTTTTGACAACAAATAAATTCCACGACTTATTTTTCATTCATCGATCATTTTTTAATCTCGTCGATTAAAAAATCGATTGATTTATCGATTTCTTATCAAATAAGGAATTGAAAATATTCAAAGAAATAGGATTTTTGCATAATTGGTGTAAATGAATTTGTATCTCGTTTGGAGAAGTATATTGCGTCCAATTCTACTTATTTTTAAAAGAGTTGCAAATATTTATAATTTCATTAGAAAATCCACTATTTCATATGTAACAACCTAATAATAATAATAATAGAATTGTTATAATAAATAATATGAATGATGTTTTACTTTCTGATAAAACATACTCTTCACTCCTTGAAATTTTGATATATTTCTTAGACCAACTAAAAATAATTACATTCTATTAGTCATTTTCAAAATCAACAGATATTCTTTCACCGGTCCGACTGTGATATGCAAATGATCATCGTTTTTTCAATGAAAATTTAATTTAAGCTAATAAGAAAAATAGCACTACCAGATAACATTATTTTCGTATATGAAAATGTCAAGCTAAAACGAGTTAATTGATTAAACGTCCTCATTGCATGCCACAAAACTCTTTATACATTTTAGTCACGAGAAACGTTTTTAATTTCTTACGACATCTTTTTAGACATAAAAATTTGTCAAAATATGTGTATGTGTGTGTATATATATATATATATATATATATATATATATATATATATATATATATATACTTATATAATCATCTTAGTTGACCTAAATATTTTATTAAATCTCTAACCCAAATGTATATGTCGAAATTGGTTTTCTTCTAGCGTCGAATCATCAATAATCCTATACTACATTAAACGTCAGATACATTTCAAACGTCAATTATATATATATATATATATATATATATATATATATGTATGTATATATAATATGTATGTATGTATGTGGATGTGGTTGTGTACATTTTTTAACTTTAATACCTGTTTATGCAGGTGTTTTAAAAGTCTGTATCTAAAAACATGAAGAGTTAAGCGGATTTAAAATATCATTTTTATATAAATTCATTCTTATTTTAAATATTTTACTAATTACTGTATTATTTTAACATTTTGAAATGTTTAAAATACACCATTGGCGAAAATAATAGGTACAACATCATCAACTTATTGCAATCGGTATTTTCTAATAGTAAGTGATATTAAAACATTATCTATGGCAATTTGTTTGCATTACTAAATGTTCCATTTTCATATTATTTAGTGTCATATTAAAATGATATTTTCTAAAAATTTCTCGTTTAACCAGTTGAGCTGGCAATTAATTAACATGCATGCGTGGCAAATCCGTCCAAAGCAATTCGCAGCGAGTTGGTATTTAAAATCATTTTTTTTTATAAAGTTTTAGATACACGCACACATTAACATTATAGTAAAACTCTTAAATTGATTAACAAATTTATTAATAATTTTTGAAAAGGAATATTTCTTGGGTATTGGTACGTTTGTTATTTTACCGAATAGAATAGAGGTATTAAAAAATTCCATATCCATTGGATAAAATAATATTTTTTTGTAACTTTTTGCAAATTTTCTCATCAAAGGAAAAGATGATAAATAGCTATCTTGCAGGTCTACACCACCCATACCATCATTGTAATCTAAAACTATATTAGGTTTTGTAATGTTTCCATTTTGGTCGGTATAATTTCTCATTTTTTTCTTTTTTGTTGTAATCATTTCTGTTTTGGAATGTTTTGAAGAAAGCAAATATATATCTTTTTTGTCTTCCATTTTACAGCTAAGATACCATTGCAAGATCTTGAAAAAACTTTAAATCTTTTTATTTTTTTCGCTGCGAGATCTTTTGGCATATTCTTTCTATTAAATATGATTGTTCCGTAAATATTAATTTTTTACAAATGTAATTTCCGATACATTTTGATGACGAATGCCAGTTATCTAAAAAGAGGGTGTGTCCAAAATCAACTAAAGGTCTACATAAATCCAGTACAACATTTTCTGACGCGCTGTCTCGAGCTTAACGGGTCTCCGATTGAATGGGTGGAGGAGACTAAGTACCTCGGTGTCATACTCGACCGTCGCCTGAACTTCAAGAGTCATACTAGCTATGTCCTCTCGAAAGCTCAGGCGCAGCTCTGCAGGTTGTACCCCATGCTGAATAGGAAGTCGAAATTGTCGCTGAGAAGTAAGCGCAAGCTCTACCTCAGTTGCATTCGACCGATCATGACGTATGCGAGTCCAGCCTGGGCTTACCACCCCAACAACACTAAATCGCTCCAGGTGTTCCAGAACAAGTGCACTCAGCTCATCACCGACGCGCACTACTACGTTCGGAACACCACCCTTCATCGCGACCTCCGACTGCCTGCGGTAGATGAGTTTGTCCGCGGACAGGCTCGTCGGCTGTACGACAGTGCGGAGAAGAGCGACAATGCCCTCATTCGTGCGCTTGGCACGATCGATCTCGTCCCGGAGTACAGCCCCGTCTGCTTGCGCCGCTAATGACAGTGGACAGACGATAGGTGAGGCCATCGCGGACAACTTGGCCGGCAGTGGTCGTCCCCGTGGACGACCAGGAGCTGCTCTGTCGGCCAAACGCATGCATCGGTCCCAATAGGGACACAGGAAAAGCTCCACCATGTGAATTTCTCGAACCAAGCGACAAACCAGGAATTTTAGCGACTAGAGTCAAGAACTCCCCCAGGGAGAGTTGGAACTCTAACTCTGACGGCCCAAACGGACTGCAGCTACAATTGTTCTTCTTCTGATGCTCTGTCATCAGAATAAAATAATTCTTGGATAAAATAGTTTTTTATAATAATAAAAAAAATTATTGTGTATTATAGTTACTTAATTATTATTCAATGAAAATATTTAAAATTAATGAAGTTCTACAAAAACGCACTTGTATGCCTTTAAAATAAAAGTGTGACATTTGCTAACTGAACTGCGAAGTTATACTTAGCAAAGATCATACGACGTACTGTGCACGTCATATCGGTATTTGGTACAGATAGCAGTCGACGTGCATAGCACGTCATTCCAGCGCAAATGGTTAAGTTACAAACGATTCTTTATCGAGTAAATATAAAAATAGGTACAGTGCAAACAGATGTTTATTTTCTCTAAGTAATTAGTAAATCGTTTTTGATTTTTTTTTTAAATATCATTTAAGTGTTTTAATCCTTTATAGGCCGAATTATTTTCTTAACTATAAAAAAAATTATGTAACTTAAAATCAACAAATATCAACCTATAAATTCAGATTAAAAATGAATTTAGCAGTTTCAACAATTTTATTATAACGAAAACATTTTGTAACTTTGAAGTAACAACGGCTTACATCGTTTGCATTTGTGCTTAAGTAAATTGTAAATGATCCGAGATGAATCGCACATTAAAAAAGTGCTGTAGCTCAATTATAAACTTATATATATATATATATATATATATATATATGTGTGTGTGTGTGTGTGTGTGTGTGTGTGTATGCAGTTGTGTAAAAATGTTAATTGGATGTTTAACATCTTCACATAAATAAATTTAGATATTGTGTGCCAATAATTATAAAAATGTGACGTTATATACAGATCTATAAACCAATGCTATATACCAATGACTAAATATTTAAGATTTATAAGATGTAATAAATAAATGAAATATGTCCAACATTTTTACTACATGAGTAAATTTGAAATATGTTGTAAAATATTTTAAACTATAACGCGTGGGTGTAATCTTTAAGTTTTCACTATATATATATATATATATATATATATATATATATATATATATATATATATATATATATATATATATATATGTATGGAAAGGGAGAAAGAGAAGGTAATCTTATTTGAATTATTCTATTTTTAATTAAAACTAATTTCGTCAATTGTGTCCATCGTTAATATTTCGTCCCTTTCCTTACGCTTCATGTACTATTCAATACGTCATCGTGTATTTTTTGAAAGTAAATTTTTAATGAGTGCCTTGTATCGTTCTTGTCGATACTCTGTTAAAAATAGAAATAGATTTTTTCATATACATTTTGTTATAATGGAAGAACATTTCAGCTTGACGTTGATTTAAATGGGCTCGTAAATGCTTTCACTTATTTAACCAGTTTACTTTTTGTTATTGACTGAAATGTATACCTTTGAGTTTATATATTATATATATATATATATATATATATATATATATATATATATATATATATAGAGAGAGAGAGAGAGAGAGAGAGAGGTGGTGTTTTTAAGCGTGATAGAACTTTAAATTAAATACCTATCGAAAATTCTGTCTAACCTCAAAAACACTTTTATTTTACCTTTAAATATACATACACACAAACATATTTATAAAGATGTTTATATATAAAGATTATATATAAACTAGATTTTATATATATATATATATATATATATATATATATATAGAGAGAGAGAGAGAGAGATTAGGTGGTTTTTTTAAGCGTGATAGAGACTTTAAATTGAATACCTATCAGAAAATTCTGTCTAATTAAAAAACACCTTTATTTTACCTTTAAATATACATACACACAAACATATATATAAAGATGTTTATATATAAAGATTATATATAAACTAGATTTTATATATATATATATATATATATATATATATATATATATATATAGAGAGAGAGAGATATAGGTGGTGTTTAAAGCGTGATAGAACTTTAAATTAAATACCTATCGAAAATTCTGTCTAACCTAAAAAACACCTTTATTTTACCTTTAAATATACATACACACAAACATATTTATAAAGATGTTTATATATAAAGATTATATATATATATTTTATATATATATATATATATATATATATATATATATATATATATATATATATTATAGAATATATATATTTATATATAAATTAAATTATTTTATATATAAAGATTTTTTTTTAAGTTAGATAGAATTTTCAGTAGGGATTCAATTTAAAGTTCTATTCCGCTTAAAAGACATCCTATATATACGACGTACAAGAAAATGATTTATAATATATTTATCTATAGCTGATTTAAATAAAATTCATTTTAATAACTTTTCTCATATTTTTTTATCATAATAATTTTTACATTTACTCTACTAACTTTTGACTATATTATAGATCTCAAAATAGATATAAATTAATTAAAATGGCCGTGTGAATAATATAAATTTTTTCATGTAAAAAAAGTCACTGTATCTGTTATTTTATTCATCTTGTTTATATTGTAATGTGGAAATTGAACAAAACAATTATAGAAATAATAAGTATAATAAAAACATGACATTATAGTATTGTATTACAGTTGCATGTAAATTATGTATTGTAGTTATTTTACATAATTACTCCTATGAATGTTTAAAATAAGATGTAGGTATTATTAATATTATTCTGCTGGGCAATTGAAAACTGTAATATAGGGTCATCCAAAAAACACGCCTACATGTTTCTTTATAATAAAACACAATTTATTTTGAATTTTGTCTAACTATTTTTTTTATTTAAAGTATGATTCATTACAATTATACGTGGAACAGAATATCGTTCAAATGTCCACCATGACTACGTCTGCAAACATCAATTCAAATATCGAAATTTTCAATGAATTTTCGATATGTTGCTGGATTTATTTTACGAATTGAAACTCGAATGTTGTGCTTTTGGTCATTAATTGTTTGTTGCTTATTAGCATAGATTCGAAGTTTTAAAAAAACAAAAAAAATAATCTTGTTAAATCGTATGATCTTGGAGGCCAATTGAAACCGTTGACGAAATTTCGATTACAAGAACTGAATGTTTCCTCGAGTTGTGCGACATGTAACACCGTCTTGTTGGAAATACACATCAGACACATGAATATCATTTAACCCTTATCGGACGTTAGCATTTTGTACTTAACTTTTCGCTAGGTCGGAGATATATTTGAGTGCTTATTGTAAAAGAAGAGTAATTAAGGTTATTCGATATAAAGTGATAGTTTTGTGCATAATAATTTATAGGCTCCTGAACATTTCCGAAGATTTGACGTCCTATATTTGTAAAAGGAATACTTGAAGTTAAATTGTCTTCATCATCACTGTCGATTTCAATCCAATCTTCATCACAATCAGGAACAATTTCTCTTTCTACTTCGCTTTCCTCTTCATTTGAATATTAAATAGGTATCATTTTTTCCTTGACAGCACTTTCCTTGATAGCACTTGTATCACTGTCTCCTTCATCACAAGAATTAAAATTACTTGCCGAATATTCAAAATTTTCACATATTTCACTGCAACTATCACTGTTATTTTCCATATTGCTATAGTTTTCTTTAAACATTTTTGATGGAATAAAATATTATAATATAAGTAAAATAATTGCTGAAATATGATAGAACGTGTTGTCTGCTCTCAAGTAAGATTTAAACTGTAAAAACATACAGTGTGTACAATCAACAATGAGGACATCTTTACTTGTTCAGTCTTGTCACCTCGCACGTGACATACGACTGATAGTGCAAAGTTGTAATGTCACGTCAGAGGTGACATACGACCGATAAGGGTTAATTCTAGCCATAAAAAGTCACTTACCCTTGATGGGTATCGCTCAGCATAACAGTATTTTCGGCATTATCTTTGAAAAAAATGATCCAATGATTCCATTTTCCCAAAATACGCCCCAAACAGTGACTTTTTGTGGGAGTAGAGATTTTTCATGAATAACACGAGGATTTTATCACCCCAGATACGACAATTTTTTGCTTGAAAACAATGGATCTGTTGTTAATTTTTCAATAATTCAACTAGCAAAATTAGACCGTTGTAAATGATCTTTTTCTTTCAATTCGTGAGTTAATTGAATTTTTTAAGTGTGTAAATTGAAATCTTTATACAAAGTCCTCGATGAAAATCCATAAGATATGCCCAATTGTTGCGAACGATGAGAAATTGATGTTTTCGGTTCCTTTTCAATAGTTTCACTAACAGCAATAATGTTTTCATTTGTGCTTATAGTTGTTGGTCTTCCATTTTTTGGTTTATCAATAACACGACCAGTTTTTTCGAATGTTTTCACTAATCTTTAAATTTAAAATTGATTTGACCGATTATTTACACCAAAAAAAATCACGAATTTTATGGTGGATATTTTTCAAAGAACATCCATTTTCATAATAAGTTTGAATAATGTAAATTCGTTGCTACAATATAAACTTAAAGGAATACATTTTAGTCAATAAAAAGACATAAACTGGTTACCATAAAATTTAGAATTAATTTTCATTTATGATTATTTTTCTTAAATAATAATTTATATAATTGGATTATATTTTTTACAGAATTCGATGGAGTATAAATAAATTGTTAAAATAATCCAATTAATTAAATAAATTTATGTAATAAAAATCAAAATATAATTAAAAAATAATACTGCTGGCTGGTATAATGTTCATGTATTGATTTTAATACAAAATAAAATATAGATAAAAATATCTTAGATGTGTTTTGTATTTTCAGGCAATTCTGATAATTTGTTCTATTTATATAAACAATTCTTTAATAAAAACACACAAGTTTCTAAATATAAAAATGAAGAAAATTAATCCAAACTGCTTACATTTATCACCCACGTATTTTTTTTTTATACAATATATAGAAAAACAGATTTTATATTTACTGCAGATTCTAATAGAACGTTGACGATAGACGTGATTAAATCACTAATGAAATTATTATGAAATAATATCTTGTAGTGCAGTGTTGAAATTATGTACATGTCGTGCATGTTTTGCTTCGAAAGGAATTTGTATATTTAATACTGTTTGACGAAAATAGAAACACAAGATATTTATTCTCCACTTGAGGTTGCATTAATGTCGCACATGTGTCACTCTCATTCATTCGATTTCATATTTTTCAATTGAAAATGATAAAAATAACTCTTTGTCGGCGTACGGTGGAGGTGTTTGAATTGGAGATCGTATGCTAAATTTAGAAATCTGTGATGAGTTGTATATGTCGTACGTTTATTAATTTCTCTAGTTAGTTGTGTAGAGAATAGCGTTTTTGAAATGGGTCAGTGTTATAAATGTATAATTACATCATGTGTTAGATGCAGAGAATATTATTTATATTCCACTGTTTGTAACAATGATTCGAAAATTAATCACGACCTGAAAATGTCAGTGTTTCGTTGAAAAATGTTTTTTAAAACACGTGTTAAGTTAGTGGAAAAATAACTTGAATTTTTAAATTAATGAAAATAGATTTTTTTATAAAAAAAAAAACACTTTGTCGAAATTGTGTAGCTTTGTGAAAGGTGCAAATTTAGCTTTTAAAATCACGTATTTTGATTTCATGAAAGAATCTATGATATTTTTTTAATTATGACTATTATGCAAACGAGTAAGACTCTCATTCGTATAATAATCATAGATTCTTTATTAAATTAAAGATAATACAAGTAATCACAAGATATTTCTATCTAATATTGTAAATGTTTGTTATAAATTTAAAAAAAATCGAAGAAAAAAAATTCACTTGTATAAATATGTTAAAGGTAATTACAAATTTAAAATGTTTTTCTTACCGTTGGCATTTTTATTTTATTTCCTTTTATTGCCCATCCTTGGGTCACTGCTTTTATTTCGACATTAAAGCCACTACTAAATGAACAGATACTCGTCTGAAGTATCTCTGTGGCTGTCGGTAAATTGGAAGTGGATTCGATCGTAGAAAGAGTGAGATTCAGTGATAGACATTAAAAGAAAAAAAATCTATGTACTTATAAAATAATTTAATATACGAATATAATATTGAAAATAATGAACAAAAATAACGAGGGAATAAATTAAAAAAATCATAATATTAAAAATATATATATATTAAAAATATAATATGAATAACCTGATATAAAAAGGTAAATATTGAAAATTTGAGAATAGACTCTTCGATAGAGATAAAGTAAAAAAAACCTCTCATATTTTTGTAATATAATTACATATATCTGAAAAACCCTGATTTAAAGAGATAAATATTGAAAATTTAAAAATATACTCTTCGATAT
Source organism: Neoneuromus ignobilis (assembly GCA_029203775.1). Lineage (NCBI taxonomy): Eukaryota > Metazoa > Arthropoda > Insecta > Megaloptera > Corydalidae > Neoneuromus > Neoneuromus ignobilis. The sequence goes on along the minus strand of CP092088.1, from coordinate 1,209,964 downwards.
AGTAAAAAAATCTCTCATATTTTTTTAATGTAATTACATAGAGCTAAAAAACCTGATATAAAAAGATAAATATTGAAAATTTGAGAATATATTCTTCAATAAAGATAAAGTAAAAAAACCCTCTCATATTTTTGTAATATAATTACATATACCTAAAAAACCTGATGTAAAGAGATAAATATTAAAAATTTATAAATGTATACTTTTGAGTAAATGTAAAGTAAAAAAAAAAACTGAAATATTTCTTTAGTGTGATTAAATTGGCCTAGAAAAATAACTCAATTTCAAGCTCGGAAACAAATAAGTTTCGCAACAGAATTTTAAATGCAATTTTCATACATACATTGAAATGAATAAAATTTACGAAATCTATTAATAATTTTATAACACAAATTTATTTCTTCCTGTACTTCAACAAATTCATATACATAACTTTTACATTTTATATTCTTCAATCAATATCACGCTTTCTTTATATACGAAAAATTATAAAATATAATTTCAACAATTGCTTTCTAAATTACAAAGACGTATTAACTGTATAATTAACCTGTTAACTGTGGAATTTAGTTTTAAAAATCTCGTGTTTTTCAGGAAGTATCAGGTATATCAAAGAAAATAATCAATTAATGTTGTAAGAAAAAAGGGATGCTACAAGATTTTGCTTTTGCTTGACAACACTTCAAAAATGTTTTAATAAAAATTGAACGTTGCAGTTTTAATAGTAATATAGATAAAATATACAACCAGATAAGATTTTTTACCTTTTGCTAAAATTATATATTTTCAGAGCAAATGGTAATTTTCTCACAATACGAGTATACTCGACGAACGTACTAAATTTGGGTTTTAAAATGACGTGTATACACGTCAAACGCAATTAACTTATTAAAAATAGAGATTTTTCTGTTTTATCGAAAATGGAATTTCTATTTCAATGAAATTAAAAATTATAATTAAATAACTGAGGAACATTTTATTAAAAAAAATAAAATGTTGAATAGTAGTGATTAATTTGCAAATGAATTTAATTTAGTGCTAGAATATTTATTTCATTATATATTAGGTTGGCAAGTATCTCCCTTCCGCTTTTTTTTTTTTGTACATAGCTGCGAAATAATATATATATATATATATATATATATAGTGTTTTTTTAACCGTGATACATCTTTAAATTGAATTTCTATCAAAAGTTCTATTTAACCAAAAAACATCTTTAATATATATTCATGTATGTGTATATATAAAGGAATAATAAAGTTTTTTTTTTGAGTTTGATAGAACTTTCGATTGAGATTCAATTTAAAGTTCTATCACTCTTAAAAACACACACACACACACACACACACATATATTTATATATATATATATATATATATATATATATATATATATATATATATATATATATATATATATATATATATGTGGCTGGCTCACTTGCCAAATTGATTAACTTCACATTTTAATTTTTTTTAAATATTAGTGTCAAAGCACTTTGTTGACTCCTAACTATTTATATTTTAAACAAATTTCTCTATTAATAAGGATTAATACTAAAAAATTACAAAAATTTTTTGGCCATTGAATATTAAATTATTTATTTCAGAAGCCAATCTAATTAACTCCATACTCTAATTTAAATCTTTGCTAATTTTATTAATAATTTAATCAATTGAAATGAAATTTTTGGTCAATGTACATAACTATTTGTCCAATGATTCAAATTTCGCCACTATCAAATTACAAGCAAAAAAAAAGTTCAGAATATTTTTTTGCCAGATGATTGGTGTAATATAGTAGAAACCAGTAAAAGGAAAGCACCATTTCAAATGGTTCAAATGACACATCAGGACTTTTTCTCCACAAATCCTTTAGAAAATTCTGTTATTAACAGTTACAGAGCAACCAGTAAATTGGTTAAAAATGCAACTGGATAAAGTTAGAAATGTCGAAACCACACCTCATACAATTCATGTGAGACTTTAACGATGATTCAGAATTTAATGTCACTAATATAAAAAAATGTGTAGTAGGTAGACCATGTTGTTTGAAAAATGTAGACCAGCCTTTATTGTATCCATGAGGTAGGACCGTGACAAGAGAAAAGGAAAAAGATATGATGGACAAGTTAAAATTCATTCCTTCCATTAAACATAATTATTATAAAACCTTAAGGACAAATTGACATGGTGGATCCTCAAATACAGCTGACGAAGAAGACATTATTTATGTTGCTGATGAATCTATTTAAACAATATAATAATAATAACTGTAACTGTAACAAAACTGTTTTATTCATTTTTGAAAAAAATCATTAAAAAATATATATAATAAAGTTTTTCTGTAATATGAAAAAGTGAAGATTGAATTTGATGTTTTTTCACTTGCCAAATCGATTAACTCCCTTAGTGATGCAAAAATTGTAGTAATAATAACGATTACTCCAAGGATATTCTATTTTATTCATTTTATATGACGTTAAATAAAAGATACAAATATAGTAATACATTCTACGATGTTTATTTGAATTTATAATTTAAAATGAATTTTAGAAAACATAGTGTATTATTTTATTACTTTTCTTCACTTTTTTATTTTTGGAATTAATCGATTTGGCAAGTGAGGCCATCCATATATATATATATATATATATATATATATATATATATATATATATATATATATATATATATATATGCTAAAAAGTTAATGAAATATATTTTTCTTCAGAATTATATACGTTACGTATACATCACCACAAATTACATTGTAATTTCAATTTCGTATTAAAAAATGTGTTAATAAAACACAAATAAATTTATGATGTCATGTTGTTGTACATATTATGTTATACCCTTCACTTGTACAGCCCTCAGGGCGATAATATTTATCTATATAAACATAAATTTATTTCGAAGACACGTTCGTACTCGGACACATCCATAAACAACAAATTTTCAACATTTTAACTTGTGTCATTTGTCAAATATATTTTTGTACCTCGTCTGCATGTATGTATGTACATACACGTGTTGCAACCTTACTGAAAATATATGATATTTACGAATTTCACACAACGTATTGACGTTTTTTTTTTTTTGGTTGATACTTATTTTTTATCATTTAGTTACCTCTCGAACGTTTAATCATAATTACGATAATGTTTTTAGTAAGCATGTTGCAATATTACAAATATACATCATTATTTTTTTTATTATTAATGTTGTAATGTTTAATGAACACCCATCAGTTTTTAAGATATTATATCGTAGCGTTTCTATTATATATATATATATATATATATATATATATATATATATATATATATATATATATATATATATATAAAGGTAACCCTTCTACAACACGGTTTCGCACTAACACGTTAATAAAATTGCGAAAACCCTTTTACAACAGATGACGCGATTTTTATTATAAAAAATATATAAGAAAATTATAAAATAGCAAACAATTACAAATTAATAAATACTGGGTTCTAGTCTCAATAAAACGGTATTTTCTATGAATATATATATATATATATATATATATATATATATATATATATATATATATATGTATATATATATAGTGTTTTTAACCCTTATCGGTCGTATGTCACCTCTGACGTGACATTACAACTTTACTCTATCAGTCGTATGTCACGTACGAGGTGACAAGACTGAACAAGTAACGATGTCCTCATTACTGAATGTACACACTGTATGTTTTTACAATTTAATTCTTATTCTATAGCAGAGAACACGTTTTGTCATATTTCAGCAATTATTTTACTTATAATATTTTATTCCTCCAAAAATGAATAAAGAAAACTATAGCAATATGGAAAGTAACAGTGATAGTTGTATTGAAATATGTAAAAATTTTGAATATTCGGCAAGTGATTTTAATTCTTGTGATGAGGGAGACAGTGATACAAGTGTTATATTTCAGTCAAGGAAAAAAAATTGATCCCTATTCAATATTCAAGTGAAGAGGAAAGCGAAGTGGAAAGAGAAATTGTCCTAATTGTAATGAAGATTGGATTGAAATCAACAATGATGATGAAGACATTTAAAGTGTAAATATAAATATTTTTATGCATAAAATTATCTTTTTATATTAAGTAACCTTAGTTATTATTCTGTTAATAAGCACTCAAATGTATCTCCCACCTAGCGGAAAGTTGAGTACAAAATGCTAACGTCCGATAAGGATTAAGCATGATAGAATTTTAAATTGAATCTTTATCGAAAGTTCAATCTAACCTAAAAAATTTTTTGCTTTATATATTTATATATATATATATATATATATATATATATATATATATATATTTGACTAGGCACTTAGATATATAAAAAGGCTTAGGAAGAAGTCCATGGATAGATGGAACAAAGTTATAAGAAAATTCATCATAATGGAGTGGAAAAGAATGGACTAGATTGGTCAGTGTGGAAAATTTTTGTAGAGATATTTATCCAACAGTGAATAGAAAGACCCTGATAACGATGATGATATAATAAGTACAATAGACTCTTTTTTCCATTGCTGGATGAATTTATCTTCCAGAACTTCCCGTTTAAATTGATTCAACGTCTCTTTCTTTTGGTACATTCTGATAAATTATCTTGCATCTCTATTGCATCCATTCATTGATTTTTTTCTAATCCTTTATATATATATATATATATCGAGAGAGGGAGAGAAAGCTTCAGTTCGAAAACCAACGGAACTTTTGAAATAAACACGTAAAAATTTATTTATTTATCAATATTTATTTTATTGACTTCAAAGTACTGCCAATTGGATGCAGTACACATATACTGACGCTTCTTCCAGTCCTTAAAAACCTCCCCGAACGTGCTTTGTGATGTAGCCTTTCAGTTCACGAATTTTATTTTATGGCTTTAATCTACACAAAACAATACCCTCGAAACGGCAACTCGGGTTTTGGGAGCAGGAAAAAGTAGCACGGAATCATATCAGGAAAATACGGAGCCTGCGGAACGATATTAGTCGAGTTTTTGGTCAAAAACTCATGAATAATTTTAGTGCTCTTGGCACCATGCGAAAAACGACGCGTTTTATCCCCAACACTTCAGCCAAAATGATATGGCATTGTGTTTGAGAGATTCGTACCTCAGTTGCTAACTTTTTGGTGAACATACGATGATTTTTGAGTACCAATAATGTTTTGACTTGGGCAACTTGTTCGACATCAGTTGATGTCGATGGACGTCCAGATCAAGGTTATGGCCCTCTTTAAACGCCGTATACCATCAAAAAAAAACTCTTATTCGTGATAGATAATCCTCAGAGTATGCCTTTCTTAACATTTCCGACGTTTACATAAAATTTATTTGCTTCTCAACACAAAATATAATGGAAATTCTTTGATCAACTGATTTCGACATCGTAAAAATCACGGTGATCAATAATTAACGTCTAACAAAAGTCACTGTATATTATTTACTAATGAGTGTAGCATCATGAAATTTGACACAAATATCATTGAGAGATGTGCCAACTTAAAAAAAATTACAACATGATATTCCATAAGCGTGCGCAGTTGAAATAAGTACGTTCCGTTAGTTTTTGTACTGTAGGTATATATATATATATATATATATATATATATATATATATATATATATATATATATATATATATATATATATATATATATATATACATGTAAATATATGTATAGAGAGATAGATAGATGCAGGCACACACAGCTTCACATGTATTTCTTCATATATATCTCTTTGTGTGTTTGTGAGCTTCAAGTGTCACATAAAATAACTTTATTACCGAACTCATGAAACACTACACACACGTACGTGTATGCTTGCGCTCGCTGCATCTCTTTCCGTTAAAACGTTACACATCTATATAAAAAATCACATTAAGAATAAGAAGATCCACTTGATTCGGTGCAGAACATACGTGCTCGGCTTACTCAGCGGTCGAAATGGTGTGCGGAGGTGGCAGCACAAGAGGCGATTCTCAACCATTCGTCGGCATTAAACACCATCGTGTCAGCGCGTGGCGCATAACGAGGTGTTCCGACCGTCCATCCAGTGGGGTCACGAAATCCACCATTTCCGGTTCGTTCATCTACTTGTATTCGCCACTCGAACGACTTTATAAGAAAAAAAACATTTTTTTTTTATTATGTTCGAGAGGAGATGTTTACTTCTGCCTGTCGAAATTATAAGAACAGTTGATGGTTTTCGACGGTCGTAGAATCGTACTGTTGAAATTGATTTCGTTTATACTCCGCGTTACTTGCTTCTTGAATGTTGACAGATTTGTCTTAATTATACACTAGGACCCTTTTTTCTTACTTAAAATTCATTTTTCTATTGACTCGTTAGTAAATACTCGACAATCAGAGTTTTTTAATCACTGTAACTCGAACATAAATTTAATCTTGTCACGTCTATCGTCCTTTATTATGTAAACTTCATATCTGTATTTAAAAAAAACTCATTAAAATGATTTGAAAAGACAAATTGTTGATCTACATTTTCCTAAGCTTGTTTATAAAACATAAGGTCATTCGAAAAACGCGCCTACATGTTTATTTTCAATAAAACACAAATTATTTGGAATTTTTTCAAGCTATTTTCTTTATTTAAAGTATGATTCATTACAATTATAAGTGGGACGTAATGTCGTTCAAATGTCCACCACGACTGCATCTGCACGCATCAATTCGAATATCGAAATTTTCAATGACTTTTCGACATGTTGTTGGATTTATTTCACGAATTACAACTCGAATCTTGTTCCTTAGGTCATTAATTGTTTGTGGCTTGTTAACATAGACTCGACTTTTTTTTAAAAAAAACAACTAATTGTGTTAAATCGCATGATCTTGGAAGTCAACTGAAATCGGCATTTCGTAAAATTACACGTTGACGAAATTTCGATCGCAAAAACTGAATATTTCCTCGAGTTGTATGACATGTAGCACCGTCTTGCTGGAAATAGACATCAGACGTATCAATATCATTCAATTCTGGCCACAAAAAGTCACTCAATATTGATTGATGTTGCTCAGCATTTACAGCAATATCTTCAAAGAAAAATAATCTAGTGATTTTATTTTCCCAAAATGCACATCAAACTGACTTTTTGTGGATGTAAAGACTTTTCATGTATAACACGAGGATTTTCATCACCCCCAGATACGACAATTTTGCTTATTAACGAATTGTGAAATGAGCTTCATCAGTAAAAATTTTTTTTCTTGGAAACAATGGATCTGTTGTTTTTTGTACGAAATTTTGACATTGTAAATGATCTCTTTCTTTCAATTCTTGGGTTAATTGAATTTTGTACACATGTAAATGCAAATCTTTATGCAAAATCCTCCATAAAGAGCCATAAGATATGCCCAGTTCTTGCGAATAACTTGAAATTTTAATATCGTCTGTTCATTTTCAATATTTTTACTTACAACTGCAATGTTTTCATTTATGGGTGTAGTTTTTTTGTCTTCCAATTTTTGGTTTTTCAATAACACAACCAATTTCTTCGAATTTTTTCACTAATCTTTAAATTAAAGACTGATTTGACCGATTATTTACACCAAAAAAAACATGAATTTTGCGATGGATATTTTTCAAAGAACGTCCATTTTCATAAGTTTTAATAATATAAGTACGTTCTTGCAATATATACCTATCGATTGCTAAAATTGTAATCTTCTACTTAGACAAAAAGGCTTATTATGTCATTTGAAAAGACATGGCGTGTAAACATTATACAGTGTTGACATTTAGGCATCACATTTGAATGACTCTCTCTCTCTCTCTCTCTCTCTCTCTCTCTATATATATATATATATATATATATATATATATATATATATATATATACATATACATAGCACGGTATTTCTATAACATGGTTTTGTTCTAACACGGTTCAAGAATTGGAGAAAATCCTCATACAACACGGCAACCTAGAATACGGTTTTATTCTAACAGTTTGAGAATTAGATAAATCCCCATAAAACGCTTAAAATTTTTAAGAAAATAATTCGAAATTAGGGAAATTCCCATACAGCACTGAACGAAAAACAAGAGCTTTTAAGTGCACACGATATCTCATTGAAAATTTTTCATTTGAGCATGTATGTCGTATCAGATTTGCCTGTAGAATTTTGAAATTTATTAGAATTTGAAATCTATTTTGTTCGTGGAGTATTAAGTACATTTTAAAATGTTGAGTTTTTCTTTTTATTACATTATACATAGATTAAAAATTTTCGGGTGCGTATTATTCAACCTTTTTTAGAAATGGTAATTATGTTTTTCATTTTTGTGAATTATTTTGTAGCCCTGAACTATATCTGGCGGAAATAAAAAAATACTTTTACAAAGATATTTCATCTAGAACAAAAATTACAGATTTTACTCTCAGCTAAAAGCAAACAATCTAAGATAACAGATTTTTTGCGAAAAGTAAAGCATAGAACTCAAGATAATACTGAAGAAAGTTTAGAGGATGAGGATATCTTGTCAAAAAGAAAACGCCCTCGGTAAATGGTGGTTATTAGTGATGACGAAGAAAATATCATTTAATACATATTAATCCTTATCGGACGTTAGCATTTTGTACTTAACTTTCCGCTAGGTCGGAGATATATTTGAGTGCTTATTGTGAGAGAAGAGGAATTAGTGTTACTTAATATAAAAAGATAGTTTTGTGCATAAAAATATTTATATTTACACTTTAAATGTCTTCGTCATCACTGTCGATATCAATCCAATCTTCATCACAATCAGGAACAATTTCTCTTTCCACTTCGCTTTCCTCTTCACTTGAATATTGAATAGGGATCAATTTTTTTTCCTTGACTGAAATATAACACTTGTATCACTGTCTCCTTCATCACAAGAATTAAAATCACTTGCCGAATATTCAAAATGTTCACATATTTCACTACAACTATCACTGTTACTTTCCATATTGTTATAGTTTTCTTTATTCATTTTTAGAGGAATAAAATATTATAATATAAGTAAAATAATTGCTGAAATATGACAGAACGTGTTGTTTGGTATCTAGTAAGAATTAAACATTAAAAACATACAATGTGTACATTCAGCAATGAGGACGTTGTTACTTGTTCGGTCTTGTCACCTCGCACGTGACATACGACTGATAGAGCAAAGTTGTAATGTCACGTCAGAGGTGACTTACGACTGATAAGTGTTAATATGTAATAATTTTGATGAAAATTGCTTTAATAATATATTTCTCCTAATTATAAAAATATAATAGTATGTTTTTTCTAATTTTTGGAACCTAATTCCCTTTTTTGCATTACTTCTTTGTTTTGTATAACACGAATTTGCATAACATGGCATTTTTAGGAGTGTAACAACCGTGTTATACGGGGGTTACCTATATATATATATATATATATATATATTATAATGAATATCGTCTACACAAAAGCATTAACATAACTTCTTATTGTTTTATTTTTCATAACTTATTTACATTGTTAAATAGAATCAAATTCGTGGTTTGACGAAAGAAGTGAATAGGGGGTAGAACTCCCTAGTAGATAAAATAAATATTTATAAAACTTGAATAAAGATTTTATAACACAATGTTTTGTCAATGATGGCATCGTCATAAAAATACTCGTTATCATAAATAAATAGAGTGAACAATAAGTAATTATTAAACATTTTCTAATATCTTGTAATGTTGTGAATGATAATTATTCATTTCTATGAAAGTGAATTCTCGTCGCAGTTTCACAACAAATTCACTACTATTCTGCATGTTAGAACGTTTTATTAATATGTATTACTAACAATTAAAAAGGACTATTAAAAAAATCGTTTTACAAACGTACCACTTAATTTACATAGTTAGTCGTTTAAAAGTTTCGTCTTTTATTGTACGTCGGAGGGTTTCTACTTTTATATTTTTTCACGACCGATTTCACTCTTAAAACCTCGTTAGATACTTTATATTGCTGATTATTGATTATTTGAAAAGTGTCTTTTTCTCTATTCGTTTAAAAACTTAGTTTTTCGAAAAAATACTATCGTATATTTAATGGAAATGTGAGTATATAAGAAATTAATACAAACATACATACATTATAATATATATATATATATATATATATATATATATAATATATATATATATATATATAAATATATATATATATATATATATATATATATTTATAATATAGGGTTTTACAATAAGAATGTCAGAACTTTGACAGATGGTGGCAGCCATGTTTGAATTTTTTTAAGCTCATTTTGACATTTCAACTCAGTATAATTTGTCAAATTATCATAGAACGCTTAACACTTCAACAATGCTTAGAAATTGTAAAAACTCAATAGACTTATTGAAACAAAAGTTTGCGTCCATTATTTCACGAAATGGATCCATCGATTACTCCAGTGGATTATTTTTTATAGTGTTATGTGAAATCGTTGGTTTATGCTGATACACTACAAGCAACAAAAGTATTAAAAATAAACATTGATCGTGTAATTCATGAAATTTGATGACAATTGTGTGAAAGAGTGACTAAAATTTGGACTAAACGAAGTGATACGAGTGAAATAGTATTCCATCATCAATGCCATAGAATATGCTTAAAAATAGAGAAAATAAATAACTAATTGATTGAATAGTTTTTGTTTGATTTGCATTTTAACTTCTGAAGCTCTTATTGGAAAACACTATACTCAACTATGCCAATAGTTTCGTTCAGCCCTGTATTATAATTTAATTTATGATTTTGCCAGATTATTAAATGTTTTCTTCGGAGCATTTTCATTATTTCGACATTTACTCAACGTATCTACTGTCGCATATTAAATTTTAACAGTATATTTCGTAAAGCGTAAAACTATCAACGTCGTCTATTTTTATTTTCATTCTGTCGGTTTTTTCATGCCTTTACTAAAACTTTTTGCTCATTATAACGGAAAAATAAACATTTTATCATTTTAAATTGCGCCGTATTTCAATCTCGTGTTATTTATTTATGAACCGAAAGATGTTTTACATGGCAGCTTTATTATTATTATTCTTTTTTATATTTTATTAAACTTTCTGGAAAAATATGTCTACAAAGTTTTCATATAAGATCACTATTAATGTTTACATCATTCTGGACAATACATTCGTAGAGAATGATGTAAAATTATAGACGATTTATTTTTATTATTTTTGCTTTCATCGAGAAATATTCAGTTATTATTTTTTGTATTACTTTATTTAATTGAATAATAAATCTCTTCGTGTTTTTAACGAACGGCTAATAAAAGTAATTATCGAGTGTTATTTTCGTCTAAAAATGTTTGTTGTTGTTTCGTTTCATAATATTTTCCATATATACAGGGTCATCCAAATGTAACGCCTAGATTTTGTGTTTTATTGAAAAGAAATTATACACATGTTTCTTTTTAATAAGACACAAATCTAGGCGTCGCATTTGGATGACCCTGTATATAATAATTTCTAAATTATTTTCAAGAAAGTATATAAAACAGTTAAAGTAAAAGTCAAATAAGGATTTTCGTTTATATTTTTCATCCCATTTTTTTATACAATGAAATGTGATGAATTATATTTAATAAAAAAATAATTTTTGAAGAAGAAGCTAATATGTAAGGGAAGAAAATGACTTAACTTGAGATTTTAGTCGATTTTTATATTTTTTTATCTGATTATTTAAGTTTTAAAAATGATTAAAATGACATGATAATTTTTCAGTTGAATGATTAATTGATGAAAATTTAGTTGTTAGATTTTCAATCACTTTTACGAATTATAAATTATGATTCAATTTTGAAATTTTTGAATGATATATATTAAATGAAAATGTAATCGAATAAAAAGCGTTTTTTTGGGAATGTTTTTGAATGTTGGAAAAAAATATTTTGATACGTCATTGATTTAAAGTAAAAAAATACAAAATCGAATAATTGAGGCTCCTTAAAGCGCTCCGCGGCACGCAGCATATTGTCGCACACTTTTAAAAAATTCACTTATTCTTGATGTCAATAATTATGAATCACGTTGGGGATTTTGAAAATATTGATTTTTGTAAATTAATGCGAATTATGATGTATATAAATTTGTAAATCAATTTATTTAAAATCCCCTACGTGATTCATGCGAAATATAATAATAAATCATGATTAAAATTTCAAAATTAAAAAACTGTTTAAGTTATGCTTGCCCGTTAGTCGTTTCGAAAAAATCAATTTAAAGTTTGGATCGGTCGTTTCAATACCGGCCAAGACATGTATAAGTCCCGAAATTTCAAAAGAAATTTTTTTTTCAGAATGAAACCTTTTGTATTATATTCTAAAAGGTTCAAAGTATATTTTAAGGCAATAAAAAAAAAATTGATTTTTTGAAATTTCTACAGTGGTGTTAGGCCTTAATTCGTATGAAAATTTAGTCGAATAAAGCCTTACTCTAATGCAAATGCTTGATGTGTTTACTGACAAAAAGTTGTAGTAAAGAATCACCCAAATGTGACGCCTAAATTTATGTTTTATGAAAAAGAAACTATACACATTTTTCCCTATACACCATCCTATGTTTGTTTTTTTAAATAAAAATACTCATATTTCTTTTTAATAAAACAAAAATCTATGAGTCACATTTAGGTGACCCTATATAAATATTAATGGGGTCTGGAAAGTTTTTAAAAATATCAGTGTACCTAGTGTCTCTATAAATTTGTTCAATATTTGTGTGTGTATATATATATATATATATATATATATATATATATATATATATAAATATTAGTTGTTTTTTAAGCGTGATAGAACATTAAATTGAGTCCCTATCCAAACTTCTATCTAAATTAAAAAACATCTTTATTATACCTTTATATATACATACACTTTATATATGGAACATACATTCACAAATATATAATATATATATATATATATATATATATATATATATATATATATATATATATATATATATATATATATATATATATATATATATATATATATATATATATATATATATATAATCTATGATGTTTATATATATATATATATATTTATATGTGTATATATATTATATATATATATATGTATATATATATATATATATATATATATATATATATATATATATATATATGTATATATATATATATATATATAATATATATAATGTATATATATATATATATATATATATATATATATATATATATATATATATATATATATATATATATATATATATATATATATATATATATATATATATGATATATGTATATATATATATATTATATATTTATATATATATATTATATATATATATATATATATGTATGTATATATATATATATATATATATATGTATTTTTATATATATGTATATATATATATATATGTATATATATATATATATATATATATATATATATATATATAAATACATGAATGTATAAGTATTTTTATAATTTTAATATTTTTTTCTATTGCAGGTATGTTGCTGTAAATAAAATTCAGAAAATAAATTGTAAGTAAATATTATTTTCTTTTAGATTATATATATATATATATATATATATATATATATATATATCCATATTTTATCTTAAATATTTACAAAAATATATATTTAAAATAATATATACACTCAATCTTGACTCTAGTATCTTCTTTGTATTTAATACTTTTATTTGTAAGACTATATAGTTACTTTTTTTATTTATGTTGCATTTTTACTAATTTGGACAACTTGTTTTATCTTAACTTTTAAAATATCTTAAATGTTACTTATGGATAACACAAATTGTTAAAATTTTTGTAACGGAAAATACACAAAAAATCGTAAATTTAAAATAGTTAATGTTTTTTGAGTTACTTCATTACTAAACACCCAAAATATTAATTTGAAATGATATATATTTTTTTTTCGTATATTAAATTGTATTTTATTTTTTATTGACTTTTAAATTCTCTTCTAACTTATTTGTAATAGGTACTCAAATATTTTTATTATCATATATATATATATATATATATATATATATATATATATATATATATATATATATATATATATATATACACATATATACACATATATACACAGTGAGTTAAAGTTAAACTCATACAGTATTATGTTCAATAAATTCTTGTATATAAATGTTTGAATAAACAAAAAATCCCTTTTGCATTTGACTTCAATTGTTTATTAAGGATATTTTTATCATATAAAAATAAATAAATCATAAAATAATACTTAATTACTAAAAAAAAATACGAATTCTGAAAAATCATTCAAAATGAAACTCATACAATAACAAATTATTTATTAAATTAAAATTTACAATGCATTGAATTATTTTAGTACTTAGTAGAGTAGTCTTTATTAATTTTTATAACCTTTAAATGACTCCGGAAGGATTACACTAATTTTTCACAATAAACTAGATTAATTTTTTTTCATTCTCCTAATAACGCTTTTTAAAATCATTTTTATTATTAATAGTTTGTGTTCTAATGGCAACTTCTAAGAGATTCCATAGATTTTCAATCACATTTATATCAGATGATTGTGGTGGTGTTTCCAGTACTTTGGGGCATTTATATAACAACCAACTACGTGTTTTATAAGTTTTGTACTTGGGGTCGTTGTCTTGATAAAAATTAAATGTTTGTAAAATCCCAAGTTTTTTAACTTTGAGTTTCAAATTTTTTAATAGATCAATATAAACATTTTGATTCATAATGACATCTATAAAATCTATGCCATCTCTTTTTGACTTTATTGTCAATACTTTGACCGTTTTTAAATCTTTTTATTACAGATTGCACTGTAGCGTGGTTTTTATTAATTATTTTCTCAATTTCCCGTAGAGTTTTTCCATTTTTGTAATGAAAAATCATTAACTTTCCCTTTGTCTACTCAAAGTGAAAATCCAACTTATATTTTTTTCAAAATGATTATTGTTTGATTTGTAACCGAAGTGACCAAACACATATTTAAAGAGTATACTTTCTTAACACAGCAGTTTTCAAGCGAGAGTTATTAGTTGTGTGAGATTCATTTTGATGTATTTTTTGTTCATTTTTCAGAAATGGTTACTTTTTCTACAGTAGAAATATTAATTTACGATTGAAATTTTCAAATATAATAAAAATAACCTTAATAAAGAACTTAACCAAGAGAAATAAAGAAAATTGTTATTATATGGAAATATATGTATAAAATTATTGCAAACATAACTCTGTATAAGTTTCACTTTGACTCACTGTATATATTAGGATGTGTGAGCGAAAAACGTAAAAACGATTTTTTTAAAAAAAATTCAACCGGTCTATAATTTCAACCTGTTATAATTCATAAATCACGCGAGTAAATAATTGCTCGAATAAATTGAATAAACAGTATAATTAATTAATTTAATAGTAATGATACAAATTGTATATAACACAGTTTCGTTACAAATTCTGAAATCGTATTCATAAAATAAGCAGTAGCGTCATGAAATGAACACAACGCACGTCACTCACTATAAGATGATGAATATATGGCGCGGTGCGAACGTTACATAGCATTTTCCTGGTCTTCATCATCCATATTCCACAAACATACATACATACATACATACACACACACACATTATATATATATATATATATGTATATATGTATGTATGTGTGTATGTATGTATATGAATCCGTTATAAGTGCGTGTGTGTGTATCTCATTTTATGAATGTACACACACACGCGTGCTCCTATAGTGTTCGTTGTTACGTATTTCATTTTATTTTTATGGCTCCGTTAAAAACAATTTTATGTATACGATGACGGTGTATACGACGTCGCTCTGCCCAATATTTCTCATCTACTGCACAAGTTTCTTTTCCTTTATAATCCATAAAAAAATTTAAGATCTGCTAACGATATTTGTTATACGACTGTGATAAACTTGCTTTAAGTTTAACGAAAACAAATGTATATGTATATAATATATATATATATATCCGAATTCACTGCCACACTTTATTGATATTTATAATTTAATAATTTTTCTTCTATTTTTCGTTTTATTTCGCCAAACAGAAAGTCTATTAAAACATTTAACGTGGTATTCGATTTTCTTTTACAAGAGATTTTTTTCTCTCTGTTTTAAAGTTTTTTTCGTTTCTTTTTTTTAAACACGCAAGCTTTTGAACAGTTATAAAAATAGAGATGATTCAGGGTTTTCTTTTTATTACTTTTATCTATGCTATATGTGTGCATGTGTGTATGTTATAATATATATATATATATATATATATATATATATATATATATATATATATATATATATCTAATTCAGTACAATATAAAAGTTGGTGTTATTTAAAACCTTTTTTATAGTTTAACTCCTTTTCTTAAAAAAAACCCTTACAAAAGCTGGTTATAAAAAAACTTGAATCTCTCAACTAGCTTCTATATAAGAAGTGTACAAATTAGTTATCCTATAAAACTGTTTAGCTCTTGTGAACTGAAATATGTGGTATTACCTCTTTGAAAATCATATTTTGTTTTATCCCCTTTAAAATCGTGTTCGTTTCTTTTTAGCTTTTTCGACTGTATGAAAAATGGATTTCCTTAAATCTGTTCTTTATCATAATATGAGTTGTCATGGTGTTTAAGCAATTTTTTTAACGAACAATCATTACTGTAACATTATAAATTTTGATTAAAGGGTTCAAAAATTACTTATTGTATACTTTGTAAACGTCTCTTTAGATACTGTTTGCTTTGAAACTGTGTCCAAAATTCACTTTTACACGATTAAACTGTCACCTTAACACAACATGATGTAAAAATGTTGAATAATTATTTATTGTTCATTTTATTTGTTTATAAACTGGTGCACATTTCAGTGTTCATGGGTTATATAGGGTTTTCCAATAAGGGCTTCAGAAGTTTAAATGGAAATAAAATAAAACGTTTTTAATTAATTAGTTATTTTTTTAATTTATTTTCAAGCATATTCTATGGCATTGATAATAGAACACAATTTCACTCATATGACCGAAGCTTAACATAAAATATTCGTTTAGCCAATTTTTAGTTACTCTTTCACATAATTGTGGTCCAATTTCATGAATTACACGTTCAATGTTTATTTTTAATACTTCTGTTGTTTGTGGTTTATCAGCATAAATCAATGGTTATATATTCAGGTAACCCCCGTATAACAAGGTTGTTAGGTTCTTCAAAATTCCGTGTTATACGAAACAAAGAGCTGTACAAAAAAGGTCAAGTTCTAAAAATTAAAAAATACTATTTTCTTTCTATAACTAAAAGAAATATGTTTATTAAAACAATAATTGATATAAATTATTACATATTAAAATGACATAATGTTTTCTTTTTCATCACTGCCAAGCACCATTAAACAAGGGCATGTTACCTCATCTTATGATGTTTCTCCTGCAGCATCGTAATTTCTTTGCTATACTTCTTAAAAAAATCTGTTATTTTTGTTTGTTTGCTTTTATTTTGGAGATCTTCATAAATTGTAAAACATTTATAAAGTTCTTTCTTAAATTTTATGGCTTTTTTCCGTTGAAATATCTGCATTTAGAAAATAAAACTCCAATTGTTCGAAGCTTTGTTCGAAGCTAGTACAAAAAACAAGGTTAAGTTCCAAAAATTAAAAAAATATACTATTTTTTTATAACTAAGAGATATATGTTTATTAAAACAATAATTGATATAAACTATTACATATCGATATGACATAATGCTTTCTTTTTTATCACTGCTAAGCACCATTGAACGAGGGCGTTTTCTTTATGACAAAATAAGATCTTTCTTCTGCAATTTTTGATTTCTATGCTCTACTTTTTGCAAAAATCTGTTATTTTCGTTTGTTTAAAGTCTCTCTTAAATTTCGTGGCTTCTTTCAGTGGAAGAATCTGCATTTAGAAAATAGAACTCTAATTATTCGGTTAAGTTCGAGCCTTTATGTTTTTTGGTATAACATTTTGAACTTCTGCGTTTGCATCTGTGCTATCGTTCTCTGCATTAATTTGATTTATCTCAGATACCATTTCCACTAAATTTGTTTCATCTGCCTCGTCTTCCACCAGTAATTCTTGAATATTTTCAGAATTCGTATCTTCAGTATTGTCAAATCGTGTTATATAAATATCTTATTATAAGGGGTTTTTTCCCAATTCTCAAACCGTGTTGTAGGAATGACGTGTTATTCGGGGGTTACCTGTATATAGACACGTATACACATACATACATATACATACACCTGGATCTCTTTTTACACAATCTTAGACGATTTTTTAACACGTTTTATTTACATTAACAGTTTTTTTTCGTACGTTTTACTCACTTTTGCACCAAGTAAATGTAAAACAATAAATCCTGTTCTTTAAAAACCAATTATTTTTTTAAAAAAATATTTTTTTCATTTTCCTCCAGAGATTAACTTTTTTTATGTGTTTATTAAATGACATTTTTTTAATGAACGCATTTTTATATTTTAAATTACTTTTTGTACAGTTTGTGTTAGTTTAATGCAATCTTAATATTTTATTGCAAATCAGTTTTTAAACTTTTTACAATTTTTTTTTCACGGT
This sequence comes from Neoneuromus ignobilis, assembly GCA_029203775.1. Taxonomy (NCBI): domain Eukaryota; kingdom Metazoa; phylum Arthropoda; class Insecta; order Megaloptera; family Corydalidae; genus Neoneuromus; species Neoneuromus ignobilis. The sequence continues at coordinate 1,191,297 of CP092088.1, read as the reverse complement.
ACACATCCACCTTGTAAAAAGAGATCTAAGTGTATATATATATATATATATATATATATATATATATATATATATATATATATATATATAAGGTGTTTTAAGTACGATAGAACTTTACATGGAACCACTATCGAAAGTTCTATTTAATCTAAAAAAAATATATATATATATATATATATATATATATATATATATATATATATATATATACATAAACATGTGTGTGTATGTGCACATATATATTTAAAAGTATGATAAAGGAGTTTTTAGGTAAAATAGAACTTTCAATAGGGATTCAATTTAAAGTCTTATCACTCTTAAAAAAAAGTTCTATATAAGAAAAGTATACACAAAAAAATTATATTTGGGTCTTAATATCATATTTATTCTATTATGAAAAATAAATTTCTATTAAAATCATTTTTTCTGTAAATTGACTAGTTGTAAAATTGAAATATACAAAAATATATAATTCTGTATTAAAAAATTAAATAAAAAAATCTTGTCACAATAATCTTTCAGATAACTTTTTCATTATACATAATTTGATAAAAAAAGGCGTTTTCTTTTTTTGAAAAAAATATAAAAATATTCATTGTTCTTGTAACAACAAAAAAATGTTTACTGTTTCTTCATTTTATTTAAGTGTGTCGTTTATTTACATTCGAATGTGCGAAATAATGTTAATGTTGCTTTTAACTATTTTGTAATGTATATTAGACTTTTACTCTTTAATGTTTTTCTAGTATATTATTTATTTTTCAAGTACGTAAGAAGTCGTTACATTAATTGAAAGTACTTACGACAAATGGTTTGAGTTGTACATTATAAGCGAAAAAAATGATACTAATTATAATTATATTATAATATTTATAAAAAATCCTTACTGTACATAATCTCATATAATTATCGAATTTTTCAAGCATCAACTTATAGTTGTGTTATTGACTATGGAATTTTAAAACTGTGTCATGGTTTCTTGTATTTGTTTGCTGCAAGCTTTTCAGTAAATTTAATTAGATTTTCTGCATAAACCTCTTATAAAAACTGTATAAAAACTGTTTGTTCCGTGAGTATGATTATTGTTTATTGAGAACAACAGTTCAAAGAAGGATGCATACGTATGGCTTTGTCACAAAGTTCGATCTCTCTGAAAGAAATTCATCAGACTGAATAATCAGTTGTATTTCTTTACTTAGGCGTTACAAAAATGATCGTTTTTTTTTAAGTTTAATTGCAGAAAATGAAAATTGGGTCCTTTACAGAAGAATGAAATGTCAAAGGACTGTGTCGTGTTGAAGAACCGACTCCATCTGCTTCAAGAAAAGTTTTAAATGTATGGTTGGACGTAAATTGGGTAATACACTGGGAGTTACTTGCACTTAACCGAACGTTTGACGCTGATTTGTTCTACCAACAATGGAAAGATAGAAAAAAATTGAAATCCAAGCATCGAGCGTTCGTCAAACGTAAAGGCGTTATCTTTCATCGTGATTCGCAAAACTACATTCGGCTTTATCCATCCAGAAAACAATATCTGTGAGATAACTCTGCATACTTCCTGCCTATAACACCTATTCTGCTGAAACCACATCTCTTCCAGATCGATGTCATGCGAATTTCGAAACAAATAATCATTGACAATTGTTCTGTAACGTATTGACGATAACGCACTCTTTGGCTTCATTTCGAAAGAAATAAGATCCGATGATAATGCCATAACAAGCTCTTGTAAATCACTTTAGGATTGGTCTCACTTCAAATGCGAAAATTTTGCTTATCAACGCACCTGTTAAGTCAAAAATGAACCTCATCACTTAACAAAATTTTGCTCTGTAAGTTTGGTGAACAGAACATTGATTTTTGAAATAAATTTTGGTATTTTAAAAACGTTCCTCGAGTGTAAAATGTTTTATGATTTGCCAAAGTATACTGAATCCAAATGTCACTTATAACGCGTAAACTGACAATTTATTTGGCAGCCATCCCTATCTAAAGTTCTATCTAACTTAAAAAAACACATTATATATATATATATATATATATATATATATATATATATATATATATATATATATATATGTATATATATTAGGGCTACCGGACGAAAATGTAGTTTTTTAAATAAAAAGTCAACTTAAAAAAATATATTGCCATATCAATTATAAATTATATATTCTCCCTCGATATCTACAACTTTCTTCCATCTTTCTAGTAATTTTAATATGCCATTTGCAAAAATTTTTTTGATTTGGATGAAAAATAGACATCGAGACCCGTTTTCACTTCTTCGATATTCTTAAAATTTTTGTCGGATAAAAAGTGCTGTATTGATCTAAATAAATGGTAATCCAATGGAGCAAGATCGGGTGATTATGGTGGATGAATAATTACATTCTATTCATATTCCATTAATTTTAGCTGTATGAGGTCTCGCATTATCGTGTTAAAAATATGTTTCTTCTATTGAATATTCTAGGTCTTTTTACACGGATTGCTTCTTTTAATCGTTCCAGCTAATCGCAATAGAACTGTGTCGTTATTGTCTGGCCATATTTAAGAATTTCATAATGAATAATTTCTTTACAATCCCACCATACAGACAAAAGGACCTTTTTGACTGTAAAGTTCGGTTTCGACGTTGTCAGTGGTACCTGCCCTTTAGAAAGCCACTGTTTTTTGCGACATTGGTTCGAGTACATAACCCACTCCTCAATCCCTGTCACAAAATGTCGAAGAAATGTTGAATTTTCCTTTAATTTTATTAATTCTTGGGACATTCGAACCCGTACAAATTTGCTTTCATCGCTTAAATGATTCGGTATCCACACAGCCTGTTTATGAATCTTGCCAATTATTTTTAAATGTTCTTGCACACTAGACCAAGAGTATCAGAGTGTATCTGCTATTTGTTGAATAGATTTAGTCGGATTTACTTCAAATTCAATGCGTAACACCTCATTAGAAAGCCACTGTTTTTTGCGACATTGGTTCGAGTGCATAACCCACTTCTCATCCCCTGTCACAAGATGTCGAAGAAATGTTGAATTTTCCTTTAATTTTATTAATTCTTGGGACATTCGAACCCGTACAAATTTGCTTTCACTTTTCTTGTAAATCCACTTTCACTACTCTCTCACTTCGAGATTTATTTCTTAAGTCAAAATTTCCACTTCGAAATTATTTGAACCACCTCTGACTCTGCTGAATCGTCGATATGTCCCTGTAAATGTCACAAATTTTTTTGACGCAGTCGTTGCATTACTTTTTTAATGAAATTCATATAACATGCAATTTCGTAAAAATTGATTATCCAGCACAAATTTTTCTATTTGAAATAGGGCGCAAAAAATGTAATTTCTTTTGAAAGTTGAGCTTTAGATGTCCAATTAATAGCAAAAGAAATACGTGTTAACAGATCGACACCAAAACACAACTGGCTATTGAAAAGAATGATATCAAAAAACGACATTTTCATCCGGTACTCCTAAAATATATATATATATATATATATATATAAAATATATATGTGTGTATGTATGTGTGTGTATTTGAGTGTGAGTGAGTGAATGAGTGAGCGAATGAGTGAGTGTGTGAGTGAGTGAGTGAGTGTGTGAGTGCGTGTGTGCGAGTGTGTATGTATGTTACATTTCAGGTTTCAATTAAAAATATTTTCATTTTGAAATCAATTTTAAATTTTCGTATAATTTCCATACAATATTTTCCATACACATATTAATATAATTACCACTGTCAGGTGATACTTCATTTTTATGAACTCGAAACAGGATTGTCTGAATATTAAAAAAAAAAATCTGACATATAAAACATAATCGCCCTCGATATAAACAATCTAGTTTATGTCGTGTTTAAAAATAAACCAAATATGGATGTGAATATTATTATGCTATCGACGGAAAAAATCATAGGGGCATTTAAAATAAACAGGTGTGTTTGATAATAGCTACGTTCCCGTTTTCCAATTTTCATCGCACGTCAATCAAATAATAGTGTCGTACGCCCGTAACACTATTTCAAAATCGAATCTCACTTACGTCACAAACACTTTATTTATAACACGTTAAATCCACCGATCGATATTTGTGCAAACCCTCTCGGTGTGGTTTACCCTGAACGCGACAACTTTGACATAAGGATGCTTTCAAATTGATTAGGATACGAGCAATTAGCACGTTTTATGCATTATCAATGTAATTTAGTTGATTAGAGTGCGTTTGCATACAACTTATACTCCGTTCTAGCGATAATGTTTATCGGAAAAATGTGTGTTAACGACTATGTTTACCGCCTCAATAAGGAGAGGTCAGTCGTTATGTGCGCATTTAAAAATCACTAGTCTGTTTTTTCATGTATTTAATGTACAAAGCTGAATTAAATTCGAAAAGGCCGCAATCGAATGAATAGAGCATAAAGAATCGACGACGATACGCTACGGGGGTTGATTTCGAAACCCCTACAAAGCATTATCTTTTATTACAAAAATAATTGTATTGAAATATTTCCGAGCTTACGACCAGGACTTAACAACGTTGTAAAATAACTTTTATTATTACGACAATCTGAAAATGTCATATACATTTTTTCCAGTCGATACCGAGAGATATGTTTTACAATTTTCATAGTCGACAGCTTTGATTACTTATAATTTTTATATGATTTTTTCACAGTTCGTTCATTTCATATAACATTTTTCTCGAAATGTAGATCTAATTATGTAAAAAAATAAATATATTACTGTTGAGGACTCTGGAAAATAAATAATTTTTATTTGAAATATAAATTAGTTAATTCTTTTGGATAATTCTGTGAATGTTATTTACATTTTTCGTTCAGAAACGACTAATTTATTTTTAATTATATTTGTCTAGTGGTCATTTAAATAATGTCGACTTTTTATTTAATATTATGATAGGTCTTTTGAGACTTTATCACAAGAATGGCCCCATATATGTATATAATTGAACAAAAATTAATCAACTGAATGAATTACTTATATTTTGAAATTTAACCCCACAGTGGGCAATAATTCATATATGAATCATTGATATTTTACGTTAGTAATTTTGTATTAAACAATTTAAAAATATAAAATACATAATAATTCGTATATGAATTATCCATCTGACAAAATATGATGCTATCTTCTATCAAAATTTACCAATATTGGATTGAAATTTCGTCAGATAAATGTTAGAAATGATTTCAATCTGTTTTCTTGTGGAATAATTTAGAAAGGAAAAATCAAATATGATTGTATTACCTTCGCAAAGTGTCCGATTAGATGATAAAAACCATTTACCAATTTGGAATTCCATTTGATTGGGATGTAAAAATTTTAATTGAATAACTCAAACATTATATATACAGTTTATAAAAAATGTAACACATATTTTTTTCCCAAAAAAATTCATGAAAAATTGATTTTCTTTATTCTTTTTACCTATTTATTTTAAATACTTTGTATTAACCCTTATCGGTCGTATGTCACCTCTGACGTGACATTACAACTTTGCTCTATCAGTCGTATGTCACGTGAGAGGTGACAAAACTGAACAAGTAACAACGTCCTTATTACTGAATGTATGCACTGTATGTTTTTACAGTTTAATTCGTACTCGATAGCAGACAACACGTTCTGTCATATTTCAGCAATTATTTTACTTATAATATTTTATTCTTCCAAAAATGAATAAAGAAAACTATAGCAATATGAAAAGTAACAGTGATAGTTGTGGTGAAATTTTGAATATTTGACAAATGGTTTTAATTCTTGTGATGAAGGAGACAGTGATACAAGTGTTATATTTCAGCAAAGGAAAAAAATGATCCCTATTCAATATTCAAGTGAAGAGGAAAGCGAAATAGAAAGAAAAATTGTTCCTGATTGTGATGAAGATTGGATTGAAATCGACAGTGATGATGAAGACAATTTAACTTCAAGTATTCCTTTTACAAATATAGGACGCCAAATCTTCGGACATGTTCAGGAGCCTATAAATTATTATGCACAAAACTATCTAACAAAACTATATTAGTTACTCTTCTCTTACAATAAGCACTCAAATATATTTCCGACCTAGCAAAAAGTTAAGTACAAAATGCTAATGTCCGATAAGGGTTAATACTTACATGTAGTATCAACATAAAAAATTTGGAAATGATGTGAAATTTCTCCAATATGGAAAATAAAATATATAGTATACATGTATATATACGTGTGTGTGTAGAGTGTATATTTATATATTTTTATATATATTTATATATATATATATATATACACATACATAATTTCAAATATTAGCATTGATGATCACGCAATATTTAAAAATATGTTTTAATTAAATACTATTAATGATAATGTCCGTTTTGACAATTGATACTTTACCGAAACGTTAATTGATTTGCAATATTTCTACTCTAAATAATTTTAATAATATACACACGTCAAAAATAACACATTGTTCCGTAACTCGTTATTAAATATCAGTAAATATCGAAACAAGTGTTCCATGCTCGAGAGAGAAATGTACCGAATTAATTTAAATACGTTTTAAATATTTTTATGTCGCCATTTTCAGCAAGTCATCTGTAATGTCAATCATTCTGTATTCATTTATTTTCTCTAAGAAAAAAAAAATAGCACGTATTGAATATTTGCTATATTTATAGAAATGAAATATTATTTATGATATTTTATAGGTGGCCCAAATGAGGCTAAAGGGTTTAAACCTATATTCATTTGCTTACTATCATTTACAATTCTTTACTATTCTTTATTCTCATTTGGGTCACTCTTTTTACGAATTAATATACAGCTGGTTATAAAAGTACGAAAATGTTTGAAAAGTTCGTGACCTGCTGATGAAAAACAATTTTTCTTTCTGGAATTACTTTTATTTTTAATAATAGGTGTCCAAATTTGAGATTAGGAAATAATTTGTCAATAAAATACAGTTTTTGAAAGAAAAATTCATGTTTATTGGTATCAATGTAAAGTAGAAATATGGGAATTTTGAATGGAATACAACGTCAGTCAAATGACTTTTTCTACCACTTTGTCGTCCACTTCTTAGTCGAAAATTTCAATCAGAATTTGCAATAAATTAAGTTGAATTTCAGAGCTATAGCTACACAAATTTCATCGTTTAAGCCTTGAACCGTTGCTTGTTTGTTGGCATACACCTTATCTTTCAAATAATTTCATAAGAAGACGTCTAACGGTGTTAAATCACAAGATTTGGACTGATATAAATATCTTCAAGTTTCGACCACAAAAAATCTGTTATCATGCTTTGGTAACGCACCGAATTAACTGTACCACAAATACCTTATTCATTTGCAAGAAGTATAGACCAGAGGTAGGCAAAACGCGGCTCTTTGGCCACTTGAATGCGACTCTTCCACAAATAATGACTATGTGCATTAAATGTGTTCCATGTAATATTATAATAATAAAAAATACTTTTTATCAATAAACAAGATTATTGTTAATTATGGTGGGTATCTAGTTTTTTTTTTATTCAGTGTTTAAAGTCAAAAAACCGATTACTCAAAGTTGGCACATTGAATACATTTTTTGATTATCAATAATAATAACGCAATATTTAAAAAACCAAAGGCCCGTTTCATAAAACTTACAGTTCCTGTATTACAAGTTCTTTCTTCAAATATCCCATATAAATTTTAAATAAAGAACTTGTAATACAGGAACTGTAAGTTTTTTGAAACGGGCCCCTGGTACTCCTCTATCACTTTGTAATGTCACTCTGTAGAGAAAAAACGGCGCAAGGATTTCCACACGGCTCATCTTTTCAAACATTATTTTACAAATTTACATTTTAGTGGAAAAAATAGCAATCCACTACATGGAGCGTGTCTAATCCTATCTATCACATAATACTAGTTCCTAGTTTTAATCGACTTCTATAATAGATATCTTAAAAATTTGGCTCTCAAAAAAAATATTGTACTACTGACATTTAGCTCTTTTGACTAATGAGTTTTCCGATCACTGGTATAGACCAATGATGGCTGGAAGAATTGGCAATATGTAGGGAATGTTGTAAATGATCCACAATCGGACATTAGGGGCGGTATGTTTCGGATCATTGTCATATTGGAAATAGAAATTTTTCTCTAAACCCACTTGTTGCACATCTTTCTTTACATTTTCTTTTAATATATTTAAATAAGCAATTTTGTCAATTGTTTCTTCAATAAAAACCAAATCACCCACACCCGATCCCACCATACAACCCCGTACCATGACTCCTCCACTACCGTGTTTTATTGTATTTTTTTCATCCTGATGTTTTCTGTTATCACATTGGAAAATATTGAATTTGCTTTCATTAGAAAACAGTATTTAGGTCCAAAATTGATCAGGCTTATTTTTGTAAAGCTCTGCAAATTCTAATCTCTTTTTTTACTTATATGAGTTTTTTTTCCAATGTCTCTTGCTTTAAACCCAGCACAAAGTACAGTTCTACGTACTATTTTTGTATAAAGAAATTTGAATAAGCTAATTTTCGATTTATTTTATTTTTCTAACAATTATATCTTTTTCTCTGGTACTAAATATTCAACACTGTACACTATGTGGACGATTTTGTAAACTTTTACTCTTTGCAAAACGTAATATGATATTGATAATAGTCTAATGACTTCTTCTCATTATTTTCCCAATTTAACTGAAGGTTTTATGTTATTTTCATAAATATAAAATGATTTTTCTTTCAATTTTGATGGTGTTTTTTCCTCTACGGCCCATGATTACGTTTTATCACCAAACTACTGATCTAAATAAACGTTGTCTATGCAGAATTACAAAGAATGACTTTTAAGTGCATTATAATTAATATTTTCCTAATTTGTTCTTTAAAAAGTGAGTTTGTACAGGATGGAACACGCTTAAGGGGGTATTCTAGTCTAGACGCACGAATTTTAGGTGTTTTTTCGAGCGCTATAAAAAAAGCAACAAATATTTTTACTATCCATTTTTATCAGTTATTTATTGATATTTTAGGAGTATAATAAAGTATTATTAAAAACAAAAAAATCAAAATTGAAAAAGGTACAGGCTGGCTAAGTGGGGGCTCGAAAAAAAGGTGTCTTCTTGTTGACGTGGTTCCAACCCTTCCGGTCATGTGAAACAAATTTTTTTTTGAAATTATTGAAAAAGAAGGTTGTAGTAGTATCCCCGCCTAGGGAAATTTAAAAAAAAATTCGCAAAATGGTGGCAGTGTAAAAAACAGTCATTTTTTTGCCCTATTTTTCAATTTTCGGATTTTTTTGAAATAGTAAAAAACAAATTTTTCAATAAATCCTAGGCGGGGGCAATCACTGTTATATTGAGAAGCTCTGTACCAAATTTCAAGTAAATCGGTCCATTAAAACTTAAAATATCACGTCAACCGTGTCGAAAAAAGTAGTTTCGAGAATTTAAAGTTGATTCGTTCCGGCCAGACCGGATTGGTTGGCGCGTTACAAAAACAGCTATAACTCCGAAAATAATTCGAATTTCGAAAAATCCTTTTAAAGACATATTCTTAAAGGTCTAAACTTTGAAAATATGGAAAAAAATAAATCGATTTTTTCGAAATTCTAGACTAAAATACCCCCTTAAACAATTTTGTGTAAAAAAATATATCCAAGCCAAAATATGGTTTATAATATAAATTTATAAATATATATATATATATATATATATATATATATTTTTTGTGTTTATATTTCATTTCTTTTTTTTATAGATTCCAATAAATGATAAATGAAAGAATATTTTTTTTGAGTAAATAAATTTAATTTGTTATACATAATTTTAAAAATGTTTTTTCACTTTAAATTCTCAAATATGTGAATAATTCTGACCATTAATATATATATATATATATATATATATATATATATATATATATATATATATATATATATATATATATATATATATATATATATATATATATATATATATATATATATATATATATATATATATATATATATATATATATATATATATATGCTTGTGTTTAATTATTATAAAAGGTAATAAGGAAATGATGATTTTTTAATCGTTATTAATATAGCTAATTGTGAAATGATGAATGTAATCAGTTCATTTCTCTGAGACTATTCACTTTGTGAGATTACTGATGGCTTATAAAGAATTATTTTAGTAATACATATGTTTTGGACTACATTCAATATCATTAAAATATCCTCCCTTACTAATATTTCATTCTGACTGATGTTGATAACTTATTACTGAAAATAATTTGTAAAATGAATATTTTCAGAGTGATTTCAAAACTACTGGAATCCAAAATGGCTTCGGTTTTACTTTTAAAAAATGATAATTTTTTATCAAATAAATATCTATATCGATTATCTGACTTCTGATAAATTCAGCACGATTAAAATTCTATCAGAAAGTGATATGAAAAAGTCATATACTGAATGAAAAGGACACGCCTGTATAATTACATACACCAGTTCCGACAAGCAAATGCGATGATAACTAATAAAATATTAATTGAAAACGTTCTCCGTTGCTTGGCCGGCGTTCCTTTTTATTTCCGAATCTATGTCTTACGTAAGCCCGACGATAATCGAAACAACACAATGTTGACACAAGCGCGATGTTGTCCCGAATTCCTGCGACACGGATTCCTAGTTATTAATTATTTAAAGCATTGTTATTAAAACCAACAAACTGGTGCTTTTGAGAAGAATTTCGGTCGAACCTCCATTGCGCATTTCATGCCAGAACAAACACCTTGCCAATAAGAGCCTTGCTCAAGAAAATAAATTTGACAAAGAAGTATCTTCAGTTCCAATTACACGAGTAAATATTTTCGTTTTATTTCACGTTTGTTTGTAATGCTTATAATTGAATCTCTGTCGTATTTCAATCTTCATATTTCTTAGAAAATCCTCGGCTACCTTTTTTTCTTATTCCGAGTAAGTTAAACCGTCTTGTTTGTTGTTTTTCGTATATACTATATATATTTTATTTGTAATTAAAACGAAATGTCTCATATAAGATAACATTTTATTGATTTAAACATAAATACATATTTGTGTGTGTGTGTATGTATATAGAAAGAGAGAGAGTAGTGGTATCCAACGAAATGAGACTTGTAGAAAAAATTAATTCTTTTTGATTTTATTTTTAAACTTTTATTTATACCGAAAAATACCTTTTTATAATTATTAAAAAGTATTAAAAAAATAAAGAAATATATTTGTATAAAAAATATCACTATTATTTAATATGAATTTTTAAATAACTATGAATAAGATGTTGGTCACTGAAACAAGCAAGATACAGGTATATTTTAAATCACAGAAAAAACAGTCTCATTATATAGATATCAAATATTTTCTAGGATAATCTTTGATTTTTATATCTTCATTACATTTATGTATTATGAATAGTATTAAACGACGATATTTATCGACGACTCTGTTTTGCAAAGTTCCATTTATAACTGCCCATAGTTCATTAAAATGAAATAACGCAATTGGCATTATTATTTGTCCATATTTTTTTAAGTGGATTTAAATCAAACTTTTGTGCCGACCAGTCTAATCTAATCTCGTAAAACCACTTTATTACAAAATGAAAAAAGTTCTTCAGATAGCTCTTCCATAAACTTTCTTGTAACAGACAAGTTTGATTAAGTTTGTTTTCTTAAAATATTTTTATAATACCTATATTTGACCATGACCGGTTCTATCGTTAATTTGAACATAATTTTCTCGAGTATCATCCAGGTGTGACGCCTAGATTTGTGTTTTATTAAAAAGAAACTGTACACATGTTTCTTTTTCACAAAACACAAATGTAGGCGTTACATTTGGATGACCTGTATAATGCATATTTGCATGCTTTATCTGTATGTAACTCAGAATTTATTTGTTGTTTTGGAACTATAGCTGATTCACTTTGACACAAATGAATTTTAACTCCATCGCCACAATGGTTTAAAATGTTCAATAATCACTTATTGTTCACTTTATTTATAAATATATCGACTGATGCATTTCGATGGCGACGCCATCATCGTCAGAGCATTTCTGTTAAAATCTAGACTAGTTTTGACTTTATATATATAATATATATATATATATATATATATATATATATATATATATATATATATATACACTAATTTGTGTTTTGTATCCTTATTCAATCCATCTGCAACTGGAGGTTGAATCTTTCTTTTCATTTCGTCATCTCGTTCGCAAACATGAATTGTTTGTTGTTATTTATTGTTTTTTACAACATGGTTCTTTTTCATTGATTTGTGACCCCTTAGATGACCTAAATTAGCTTATTTATTATTTGTTACAGTGTTTACTTTTTAACGGCTCAGAATTCTATAACTTTTAAATGAAAAAATGTTTTTCTTTTTTTTACCACATGATTCGTCTATTGGATTCGTGTCCCCCTTTTTAAAAAAGAAAATAAATTTATATTATTGCGATTGCATATTTCTTTTCAGTTAAAAGTGTTTGAAATGTTAACTCTTTGCGAGATTTGTTGATGGATTGAATAATTGCATGTTACGTTTTTGTGTTTCTTGTTTATATGCTAGAATAGTGTGTTTTGATTTTATACATCTTCCCCTAAATACTAATATTATGCACAATGTTTGCATGTGGCTGCGACCCGATAGGTCGGTAGTACTGACTATCGACCCTTTGGGAGGAGTACACTCAAGCTGCTTAAATTTTCTGACAATTGCTGGCTCATATACATGTTTTCTTTTTAATAATTACATATTTTAAAATATTACTTTTGACAGTGCAAAGGACTGAACAAACTCGAGGTCATTGGGTCATTGTTTGAGTTTATTGCACTCGATTTATTTGTGAATATTTTTAGTTTACTATTGGGTAAATGATATGTACTAATCTAACCACCGATAATCCGACCAACTCAATAATCTCGTACACCAACAATTCCAAATTTGTGATAGTCAAATATAATATAGGTTGTTTTTTAAGCGTGATAGAACTTTAAATTAAATACCTATCGAAAGTTGTATCTAACCTAAAAACAGTTTTTATATCAATACATGTGTGTGTGTATGTATACATAAAAATATGATAAAGGTGGTTTTTTAGGTTTGTTAGAATTTTCGATAGGGATTCAATTCAAAGTTTTATCACGCTTTAAAGAATACCTTATATATATATATATATATATATATATATATATATATATATATATATATATATATATATATATATATATTGTGCGTAATATTGTACAAAATAATGAATATTCCTACGATGCACTTCATATATTCATTTATTAAAAGAAAGAAAAAATATTAAATTGTAGATACTAAGCAATACCTAGAAATTAAAATCGTACTTGAAATTAAAATTATTATGAAAAATTGAACTTTGTGAAAGAGTTTTGAAATGATGTTAATTAGTGGAGATTAGTGACAAAAATATGTATAAGAAGTCTCTTATATCTGCGAAAAAAAAACATAATAATGCATACAGTATTATTTTTCTTTAAAAAAAAATTAAATTTAAATATGAAATCTATATTTATTGTTTTCTTGTACTTCCTTTGGCTTTATAACAATATCTATTTTACTTACTTTAAATTAATCTGTGATTATTGCTATTTGTCTTGAATCTGTCGAATTCAGTTTCAGACAAATCAGTTTTCACCCCAACAGCAGAAGATCTTATAAAAATGTTTAATAATTACCTACTGTTTATTTTATTTTTTTATAAGTCGATACGCATTTCGACGGTCAAGATATCGTCATCAGAGATATATTATAAAATGATATAATACAAATCTTATACGACATCCTTCTAACGATAATAGCTTGATCATTGAAATGTGTATCAACTTATAAACAAATCAGGGAAACAATAAGTAATTATTAAATCAGACAAACTCACTTCTACATAAATTAATTATCACCCCAAAATCCCAAGGTATTAAAAAATAATTATTTTTTTTGGCTCATAAACTGATGCGCATTTCTATGACATTACCATCATCATCGGAGCGTTACGTTATAAGGTCTAATTGTTGAACATTTTTATATAATCTTATAGTTTTAGGATGGTAATTGAATTGTTTTAAACTAATATGTTGCATGATGACAACGAATCTTTTAATTTTTTTTTATTTGCTATTTTGGAACTGTGGCTGATTCACTTTACATTAATTAATTTTAACCCCGACACCACAATAATTTAAAGTGTTCAATAATCACTTATTGTTCACTTATTATTTATAATTATATCGGCTGATGCATTTCGATGGCGACGCAATCATCGTCAGAGCCTTTCTGAGAGCTCTGACGATGATGGTGTTGCCATCGAAATGCATCAGCCGATATAATTATAAATAATAAGTGAACAATGAGTGATTATTGAACACTTTAATTATTGTGGTGTTGGGGTTAAAATTAATTTGCTTAAAGAATCTTTTAATATTTCTAATAACTTATCGCAGTATTTGTTTTTTTGTTGAACATTTATATTTATAAACAAACACACAATGTTATATATCCGCGTATGCTAAATGATAAATGATAAAAAAAAATATAAATCTGTCATAGAATAAACAGTGCGTTTGAAAACATCCTCAGTGATATTCACAACAACTGTACATTCCAGATAAGTCTTTCAATATTTTTATCTGTCGGCGGATGTAGACGTTAGACAGGCTTTAACTTGCCCTTACAAGTCTTAGCGGGATCAATGAACATCCGACCACGCATACTGTTGTCTATTGTTGATAAACAGTTGTTTTCAGATTGTCGTGTACCGAACTACTAGCATAGCATTTACTCATTCGCCTACCATACAATAATCATTCACAATCTTGCAATTTAAACAGCGAAACGAATTGACAGAGTGCAGGTTTTAACACGATTGCCGTCCTTGAAGATAAGATACATGAGCATTCTATTTTGCGTTTACTTTATATTTTATATATATATATATATGTGTGTGTGTGAGTGTGTGTGTGTGAGTGTGTGTGTGTGTATGTATGTAAATGAAAAGAGACAAATAACGGTCTGCAGATAAATGGAAACGCGATGTAAGATAAATTGTGCAGAGGTTGTAGTAACATCGATTGTGTTCCAACATTAGAAAATGGAAAGCAGGTCGCCGTGAGGTCAATTTAATTTCAGAGATATACAGATTGCACTGCCTGCCGATGATCTATCAAACAGGATTACATCAGTGATGCGATTCTCTGTATCTGTGTATGTTAAACATAATTTGAACCACCGATGCAATGAATTTATAGAACGATATAATTATGTAATAAACTAATTGTTTAACTATAATCATATAATTAATGTCACGGGTAAATTATTCAAATCTTTATTAAAATTAAGAAGCAAATACTGTAAGAAAACTCTTATAATTAGGAACATTCAGTCAACCACAAAAGTCATCCTACATGCACTAATTTTAACGTTTGTTTATGAAAGAAAACTCTGGTCAACAAAATTATAAATTTATTGAATACTACTTAGCTTAAGAATAATTTTAGTACAAAAATAAAACATGTTGAAATAATAACAACAAAATTGATAAAAATTAAATTATCAATCTCACAAAAGTGATCTTACGTTTACAAAAAATAAATATAATAATAGATTTACAAAAAATTTAGTACTTGGTTAGACCTCCCATTACTTATAACTTTGCTTCCAACCTTTTCGGCGTCGATTGGATCAGCTTTTTGTAAAAATTTTAGGTATTTTCCTCCGTTCCTCCTGTAGTACCTTTTTCGAGTGTTCTTTGCTAGAAGTTGAATGTTTTCGAATATTTCTAAATATTTAGTTTTTGTAAGGGTACGATCACTTTTGTGACATTGATAATTTAATTTTTGTTAATCTTGTTATTATTATTTCAACAATATGTTTTGTTTTTGTACTAAAATTATTCTTAAGTTAAGTAGTATTCAATAAATTTATAATTTTGTTGATTAGAGTTTTCTTTCATATAAAAATGTTAAAATATGGAGATGTACGATGATTTTTGTAAATACGTTGAAAACAAAAAAGATAGGAGGAAAATATAGTGATCGGGTAACATGCGGTATTGTCAGATATATTAAGGGGAAATTATGGTTTAAAACTGTCAAAAAATCGTTTTTTTACATTGTTCACTTCTTTGATGTTTGAAGAATGTGTAGTCAAAAGGAAATGTTAAAATGTTGAAAATTACCAAGTTTACAGACTTCTAAATGTGATAGCCATCGCGTGAGATTTATATCTGACTCTATCACATCGACTAACATCATGTAAAATCATGTAGTTTTGTGATTTAAAAAATTAAATCACAAAACTAACGCATGCAGATATTCAAGTCATCTAGAACAGACCTCACAAATCGTTAAAAAATTTTCGAATACCGTCACAAGTAATAAATAAGTCAATTCAGGTCATCAAAAAAGATCAAAAATCTATGAAAAAGAACATGTTGCAAAAAACAATAAATAACCGAAAACACTTCATACTTGCAGACCAGATGACGAAATGAAAAGAAATATTCAACCCCCAGTTGTAGATGGATTGAATAAGGACACAAAACATAAATTAGTATAGGTGTATATAAAAAAGTTAGTGTAGATTTTAACAGAAAGGCTCTGACGATGATGGCGTTGCCATCGAAATGCATCAGCCGATATAATTATAGGTTATTTAATAATAATTAATAAGTGATTATTGAACACTTTAAATTATTGTGGTGTTGGGGTGAAAATTCATTTGTGTATCATGTAAAACTTTTAACGCGTTTTTCTCCAAACATATTTTTTCGAACTGGTGGGACATTTATCTCAAAAATCAATTGACCAAGTTGAATGTTTTTTTTTTAATTAATGATTACACTTTTTGCTAGGCAATGAACCTCTAATATATTGAGTTTATTCGAATTTATTTATTTTTAAAACTGTGAAAAAAAATCAATAAAAAAACGTTTGATAAAAAAGATGTTTAATTCTGAAATGTCAGGAAAAATAAAAAAAACTTTTGAAGATTTACTGCCTCAGAAAGTTTATGCAATTTGAAAATATTTATAGTGTTTTAATTTTAAATTAATAACTGAGGAGTTAAACGTCTTACCGTCTACAAAAAAATGTTCAAGGGCTGTTACGAAACGCACACTAAATATTTTAATATATTCATATATTACATTATTATGTCCCTTGTTTGTTTAAAACATAAATAACAAAATATAGAAACCCCAGGTTATTACTTAATTATTTTTTTTATAAAGAAAGTCCTAAAAAATTACCTTCTTCTATCGTTCTAGACCAGAATCTCTCCTTAAATACTGTAGAAACTATTTCATTGAAATGGATGATACATATTACAAGAAAAATAAATAGTTTATATATAAATGCGAATCACTAAACATAAAAAGTCATCAAAGTACTCGATAATTAAATGGAATAAGTTTTAGTGTAAACTCCACAAATATGAACACAAGATTTAAAGGAAAACGTAATGGATTGTTTTTAGTGGAAGATTTTGAAAAAAAAACATTTATCAGTAATATTTTGGTAGTTATTGATAAGGTCTGTACGCATATATTTAAAAATTGTATATTTTCTACTTATTTTTCTTAAGAAATACAAAATTTGACATATTTTTTTTAAAAAAATCATTTAAAATATTTTTTAAAATGGAAACAAGTAATAAATGTATTTAATTCTCATCAATAATAAATATAAAAAGTTGTTTCTCTTGAAAATGCAAGGTAGTCTTATTTATTCGTCCAATATAATTTATGCGTGTGTATTTGTATGTATGTGTGTATATATATATATATATATATATATATATATATATATATATAAATATAAATGTATGTATGTATGTGTTTGTGAATGTGAAATTTTAATATATTTGTTTAAGTAAAACTTTTTTTCATATCTTAGAGTTAAGTAACTTTTATTTCTTTATATAATGAAGAATCGAAATGATTTTCATGTTTTGTTTCTATTATAAGGAGAATATTTTTGATTTAAAAAAAATATATAAATCAAACTGTAGATTTCTTTAATTCAAAATTAATATAAGTTTTTCCAATTAGAATGTCAAAACTTTGACAACTAGTGGCAGCCAAGTTTGATTTTTTAAGGCTCATTTTTAAATTTCAACTCAGTATAGTTTGGTAAATTATCATGAAACGTTTAACACTTCTACAACGCTTAGAAATTGTAAAAACTATAATAGACTTATTGAAACAAAACTTTAATGAGTCCTTTATTTCACAAATTGGATCCATCAATTAAGCACCAAGATAATGTGATCTAACCCCATTGGATTATTTTCTGTGGGGTTATATGAAGTCATTAATTTTTGTTGATAAAGCACAAACAACAGAAGCATTAAAAATGAACATTGAACGTGTAATTCAAAAAATTGGACCACAGTTACGTGAAAAATTGACTAAGAATTGGACTAAACCAGTAATCGGCAAACTCATTAGTCAAAAGAGCCAAATGTCAGCAGTACAACAATATTTTTTTTGAGAGCCAAATTTTCAAGATATCTGTTTTAGAAGTCGATTAAAATTAGGAACTAGTATTATGTGATAGATAGGATTATACACACTCCATGTACTTAATTGCTTTTTTCTCCACTATAATGTCAAATTTGTAAAAGAATAATGTTTGAAAAGATGATTCCTGTGAAAATCCTTGCACCGTTTCTTCTCTACAGAGTGACATTACAAAGTGACCGAGGGGTACCTGGGCCCGTTTCATAAAACTTACAGTTCCTGTATTACAAGTTCTTTATTTAAAATTGATATGGGATATTTGAAGAAAGAACTTGTAATACAGGAACTGTAAGTTTTATGAAACGGGTCTCTGGTTTTTTTAAATATTGCGTTATTATTATTGACAATCTAAAAGTGTACCCAATGTACCAGCTTTGAGTAATCGGTTTTTTTACTTTAAACACTGAATAAAAAAAACTAGATACCTATCATAATTAACAATAATCTTGTTTATTGATAAAAAGTATTTTTTATTATTATAATATTACATGGAACACATTTAATGCACATAGTCATTATTTCAGAGCCGCGTTTTGCTGACCCCTGGACTAAACGAATACATTATATGTCAATGTTGCATCATTATTGCCATAGAATATGCTTAAAAATAAAAATAAAAAATAACTTATTAATTAAATATTTTTTATTTTATTTCCACTTAAATTTCTGAAGCGTTTATTGGAAAACCCGATATAATTAAGAATCTAAATGATTTTGATGTTGTGTTTCTATTAAAAGGAGAATTTTTTTGAATTTAAAAAATATGAATCAAATTCTAGACTTCCTAAATCCCAAATTAATATAATATTTGTTTGTGTGTGTGTGTGCATGTATGTATATATATATATATATATATATATATATATATATATATATATATATATATTATATATATATATATATATATATATATATAGAGAGAGAGAGAGAGAGAGAGAGAGAGGTGTATGTGTAGTTCATAACATCATAGCAAGTGTAAATAAAATTAGGTCGAAAGCGTATTAAACCGTGTACATACAAGGTTTCGTACATGTGTAACACATACTGTGCGCGCATTATCTAAAAGCCGTTCGATATCTGTGTTGCAAACGAAAATAAAAAAGCAAAGATGTGAACGCGAAACAAAAACTTAATCTCGAACGTATATACGAGAACAACACCGCCAGTAAAGTTGTCGTAAACGCCAACACACAATCTGTTACAATGTTCGCAGACGCAGAAAACAAAAAGATTGCAAGAAATGATAACAAAGTCGTTTCGAGAACCAGAGTAACTGCAGAGTGATTAGGTGGAAGTTGTTAACGTGATACCGTGCTATATTACAAGTTTAATTTTTTCGAGGTTATAGTAACATTGACCCCACAGACAGCTGCTTGTACCGTTGCATTTACCTATACAGAATCTTCTCTTATACCTGACTATATATGTATATATATATATATATATACTTTTACACAAGCAACGATTTTAATTTACACATCTATTCTGTAGAATATACTCATAGAAACCATAATTTAATTTCTTCTTTCCTTAATTTGTTATTGTTACTTTTTTCTTACTAGTATATTTTGAGGAATGTTAATGTATTAAAATTTAAAATTCACATTTTCAATAAATGGATATTATCACCCTATCGTCACAAAATATTCTTATTGTTCATATAGTGAACAATAATTACTTATATTTGTTTATTACTCATTCACTTTATTTGTTTATAATGTTGATGCGCATTTCGATAGCCATACTATTCACATCAGACCATTGCATTATAAAATCAAGACTAGTTCTTTGTTGAAACTTATATATTTTCTTATCTTTATTTAACTTGTATCTAATGAGCGACTCTCTTTTTCATTGCTTATGTGTCTATCTTTATATGTTTATTTATCTTTATGTACATATGTATTTTCTTTAACACTAAATTGACGGAGCGAGTCAATTTGACTTATTTAAGATTTGATTGCTATATATGTAGAAAAAGTTAAATAATTTAATGGGTTTATATATATATATATATATATATATATATATATCACATCATAAAGCTCATATCAATCCACTACTGGACGAGAGCCTCAATGAATGCTACCATTCACTGGTATTTGGTCATATTCACCACGCTGACCAGGCGGATTGGTGAAGATTTTTTTATTCGGGGTTTACTCACTTCTCGACAGTTATTTTTACAAGATGAGGTTGTCGGCCTTCATACTCAACCCTCGAAAATGTGGGACTCTCCGACTGGAATTCGAACGCAATCTCCCGCATGACACGCGGTGATGCAAACCACTGTGCTACCCAGTCGGCATATATATATATATATATATATATATATATATATATATATGTATATGTATATATATATATGTATATATGTATATATATATATATATATATATATATATATATATATATATATATATATATATATATATATATATATATATATATATATATATATATATATATATATATATATATATATATTTATATATACTAACACATACATACATACACATATGCATAAAGGTGTTAGATCAGTGCACCCTACCTGTTTTCACTGATGCCAGTGAAACATGTATTTTACATGTCAGAATAATTCAGCAGTTTCAGACAACACAAAGAAACATGGAAAGATGTACGTTAGGAATGACATGTAGAGATAGAAAGAGAATCGAGTGGATCGGAAATAAAATAAAAGTTATTGACGTTATAGCAAAAGTGAGAAGTTTAAAATGGAAATGGGCCGGTCGAATAACAAGTAGAGAGCACGACCGATGAACGGAAGATTATTGATTGAACGCCTAGATATACAAGAAAAAAAAACAGGAAAAGATCCTGAACGGACGCTTAGAAAAATACATGGGAATGGTCTGGAAGAGAAAAAGGCATTGGATCGACTGAAATGGTATATGTATATGTAAATTAGTATATGTATATATAAAAAAGTTAGTCTAGATTTTAACAGAAAGGCTCTGACGATGATGGCGTTGCCATCGAAATGCATCAGCCGATATAATTATAGATTATATAATTATAAATAATAAGTGAACAATAAGTGATTATTGAACACTTTAAATTATTGTGGTGTTGGGGTTAAAATTCATTTGTGTAAACTATACTGAGTTGAAATGTCAAAATTAGCTTAAGAAATTCAAATATGGGGCTGCCACTAGCTGTCAAAGTTCTGTTATTCTTATTGGATAACCCTATATATACATATATATATATATATATATATATATATATATATATATATTTGTGTGTGTGCTTGCGTGTGTACAGGGTGGTTCAAATGAGACTGAAGGTGTAGACAAAGATTTATTTGATTACTATTTTTTATCATCCTTCAATTTCATTTGAATCAGCCTATATATGTATGTATAGATAGATATAGATTCACACACACACACACACACACGCACACTTTCACAATGTGTATTTACGTCAAAAGTTTCGTTCGGCATATCCAGTCGGTAGCTATTTTAAAATATTCTGTCCGTTTATTAGATTTGGTTGTACGATAAAAAAAAATTGACTAGAAATCAGTTGCGTCGTTCGACGAATCTTATTTGAAATTCAACCAGAACATCGAACAATATCATTGAAACGAAGACGTATTGAAAAAGTACAATGTCGTAACGTCCCGGCGAGTTCGCCACGTCTCGCCATGTGAAAGAAATAAAATTTTCTCGTTATCCCCACAGTCAATAAAAGTAAGCCGTGGAATGTCCCTTCAAATCCCTTGGCTATTTACCTTACGCCTTTTTTATGCATTCAGATGTGTATATACCTAAGTGTGTTTTTATATCACATGTGGTTCATATTTGATGCGGCGGGTGTGTGGGTCCGTGGCTGCGAAGATGTGCAGACAGAAATTGTTGCCTGCACACGCCGTTAAGCTGTTAAACTTCATATAATGCGATCGTCTCGGTTAGTATAATGTATTTTAAACGGTGTTAGTTTTCTGTTTATGTAATTATACGCCGTTGTGTACTTTTAAAAATAAATTGAGGTGGAGAGAAAATACCTCTACATACATATATCTCGACATGTATTAGCACACGTACACATTTATATATATATAAATATAAAACCATATCTGTGTATGTGTATAGATATTTATATAATCTACAAAAAATAACTTTACATTTTTTATTGTTGATTAAAAATTAATTAAACATTAATCAATTTCTAACGTATACCTATACGGTCATCCAAATGTGACGCGTAGTTTTGTGGTTTTTAACAAGAAACATATGTATAGGGTGGTATGTGTACGAGGTCAGACAATTAAGTAATGCGACCGATTTTTTTCTCGGCCTGTGGTAACACTGCGAACCTGTAACTCCGCCACCGTAATAGCAGATCCCTACTCTCTCGATTGAGACCTTGACCACCCTCGTACGATCATTTCTTCGCCAGCTGTTTAGTGTTTTGTAACAACGCGCGAGTAGTGCATGTCACGAAAATGGAACAGAGAAATTTATTACTGGTTATTACTGCATGATGAAAGTGATCTACTGAAAAAAAGTTATTACTGGTGATGAAAGTTGGTTCTTTCAATATGACCCCGAAACTAAACGACAAAGCCAACAGTGGCTGTCCCCTGGAGCACCAAGGCCAAAGAAGGCGAGAATGAGCAAGTCCAAAGTGAAAACCATGTTGATTTGCTTCTTCGACAGCAAAGGGGTGGTTCACAAAGAGTTCGTACCACCTGGACAAACCGTAAATCAAGTATTCTACCGCAATGTGCTCGAAAAATTACGAAAAAGGGTGCTCAGAGTGCGTCCAGAGATCGCGAAGACTTCAGTTCTGCATCACGACAATGCTCCCTGTCACAGTGCGTTCAGTGTCTCTCAGTTTTTGGCGTCTAAAGGCATCGCAACGTTACCACAACCGCCCTATTCACCGGACATGTCACCCTGCGACTTTTTCCTATTCCCCCATATGAAAAAAGTCGTCAAAGGTCGACATTTTGACTCCGTTGAAGATATCCAAGAATCTGTGACGAGGGTACTCGGAGAGGTCCCACAAGAAGTGTTCCAGAATTGTTACGAAAACTGGAAAACTCGCTGGAATAAGTGTATAGATGCGGGAGGGGACTACTTTGAAGGGGATCGCAGCGATGTACCTTAATTTTTAAATATACTCGATTTTTGAATTTTGTCGCATTACTTAATTGTCTGGCCTCGTATAGTCTCTTTTTAATAAAACACAAATCTAGGCGTCACATTTGGATCATTCTGTATTATATTAAAGATACTCGTTAGTAATCAATAATTTTATATAAACAGACAAATTGTAATTTTAAAAAAAGTTTTTATTTAATACTTTTTCTACTTTGGAAATATTGATTTACGATTGAAATTTAGAAATATAATAAAAATAACCCTAATAAAGAACTTAACCAAGAGAAATAAAGAAAATTGTTATTATATTAAAATATATGTGTAAAATTATTGGAAACATAACTCTGTATGAGTTTCACTTTGACTCAATCTATATATAATAATTTATTTATATATATATATATATATATATATATATATATATATATATTTAAATATATATATTGATAAAATATATTTAAAAAATAACGCCAATATATTTATATAAATTTATTAGAGAATATCATACTACCTTATGCCGAAGAGAATATGCCACTGATATGGAAGTTCCAACGGGACAATGACTCCAAACGTACCTCGAAAAATATCAAGAAGATGTTTAGGGATCATCTTGTTTCAGTTATGGGTTGAACTATTCAGTCGCCAGACTTAAACCCGATTGAGAATTAGTAGAGCGATATCAAAAAAGTAATTGAAACGAAAAATATCAAAAATTAAAACCACTTATGGGAAGAAGTGCAAGCTGCATGATATGTAATTTTTGTAGAGAAATGTAGAAATCTTATTGATTCAATGCCAAGAAAATGCTATGCAGTATTAAAAAATAAAAGTTACCCAACAAAATATTAATTTAGAACGATAAGAAATTCTGTAACGTTTTGTTTTTTAAGTCTCTTCTGGCAAGTTTTCACAAATATCTATTACCGTGCCTATTATTTTCTCTCTATTTTTATATTCGTTCAATTTTTATACTATGTGGTAAAAAATTATTTTTGTCAATGTGATTTAAAATGAAAATGAGTTAATCATATATCAATTTTTTTTTATTTGTTGTTTTGGAACTGTGGCTGATTTTTTTTCACAAAATTTTTTCCGATCAACTTTCATAATTTAAAGTGTTCAATAATCACTTATTGTTCAGTTATTATTTATAATTATATAATCTATAATTATTTCGGCTGATGCATTTCGATGGCGAGACTCTGACGATGATGGCCTTGCCATCGAAATGCATCAGCCGATAAAATTATACATTATATAATTATAAATAATAAGTGAACAAATAGTGATTATTGAACACTTTAAATTATTATTGTTGATGAAAATTCAATATTTTATTGTTAAAAAATGATACAATCATTATAAAGAAGGATTGTGAATAAACAAATTACATTATTTTGAAGTTATATTGAACAAAACTGCTTCATTTGTTTACTTGTTACATTCGCTGCATGTTACATTTGTGACAGAGTGTTCATCGCATACAGGTTGCTCGCATTTTACACAAGACTTTCGGGTTTTTCTGCGTCTTTAAAATGACAAGTCTGCTACATACATGACAAGAGCCAGTTACATTTTTTCTACCAGAGCTATCTCGAGGCCCATCATCTTTCGCAGCAGGATCAAGAGGTGCACGCTGCGGTGTGGAGCACAGCTTCGATTGCGGTCTTTGCAGAGTGATTTCGCATCGCTTGGTCATTTGAAAATCGCTCTTCTATCAAAGGCCTCGTTAACTCTTCACTCAATTGCCTCAAAAATATACGTCGAAGCCTCTGCTCCGACTGCTCTTTGTGGTATATAAACCGTGCTAGAAGCCTTGGAAATGGCTTAAATACTTTTTATTTATGTTTATTCAATAAACAAAATTGATTGCACACGTACCCGTTCACACCTGCGTTTAAAAACTAATTAAAACTAGTGGTGGGTACCGGGTACCCGGGTGCGCAACAACGTAGGTAAAGTTGGGTGCGCACATAAGGGTTAAAATGAAAATAAGTTAATCATATATCAATTTTTTTTATTTGTTGTTTTGGAACTGTGGCTGATTCACTTTACACAAGTGAATTTTAACCCCAACACCACAATAATTTAAAGTGTTCAATAATCACTTATTGTTCACTTATTATTTATAATTATATAATCTATAATTATTTCGGCTGATGCATTTCGATGGCGAGACTCTGACGATGATGGCGTTGCCATCGAAATGCATCAGCCGATAAAATTATACATTATATAATTATAAATAATAAGTGAACAAATAGTGATTATTGAACACTTTAAATTATTGTGGTGTTGGTGTTAAAATTCAATATTTTAAATTATATTTAAAAAAAAATTTGGTGTATCCATTATTTTGAACGCACTTATCAAATATATATATATATATATATATATATATATATATATATATATATATATATATATATACGTGGGTCGTTTGATAAGTATGGTACATTTATTTATTGTTTAATTTAATTAAATTTTTCAATTTTGTTTTTCGTACTTTTTTACCATATTTATCAAACGACTTTCGTGTATGTATATATGTATATATATATATATATATATATATATATATATATATAAACGATGAACGTGTTTATACATGTTACTCATTTTCATCGAAAACAAATATTTATTTTAAATAAAACTCCATGAAAATAAACAATGATATAATTACAACGAAACAGTATAAAATATAAAAATAAACATGAAACGCAATTCTGTATCTAAGACAAAAAAATAATAATACCAATAATAATAAATTTATAATTGTGAAAGATAAAAACATTAAAAAAATATAAATAGGTAGAACATAATTATGGTGTTGTTGTGTTATGATGATCGTTGGTTGGATGATACTCAGTGCGTTAAAATAATAAATGATATGATTGATTTATTTCCGACTGATAGCCGAAGGTTATTCAAAATTGATCTTTTTTTAGTAGAAAATTAATTCTAGAGATTGATATTTTGTTTTCTTCTCGTTATAAATTACTCTATGTTCAATCATTCGACAAAATCTAAATAATGTATTCTTTATGAAATTTTTTTTATTTATTTATTTTCAGTATTATATACAAAATACTATTTGTTTAATTTTTTTTATATATTCTAGTTTGGTATATATATATATATATATATATATATATATATATATATATATATATATATATATATATATATATATCAAAGAAGATATTTTATGAAATTATATATGCTCGAATATTTTTCATTTGAACACATTTATTTATTTTCCTTGAGGAAAGAACAGCCTTTTATTCATAATATTAAAATATAAAATCTTATTCATATTGTTCTACAAGCTTATCAAAATCTAGCTTACCAATATTTCTAAAAAGAAAAAACTTTCGTTTATTCCTATGTACGATTTTTAGCGATAACCTTGTGTATATTAATGATTCATTCGATAAAGTTTTTTTTTTAAAAAAAAGCTCTTATACTAGATTGTTATATTGTAATTTTTGCTACAAGTTCGTTAAAAATGTTAATAGACTTTTTTAAAAAAAGTAAATATATCATTTCATATTAAGACTAAAACATGATTACAAAAAAAACTCTTTTTCCGTCACATAATTTAAAAAACTTTAAGTATTTTGTGAATAATGAAAAGTCTTCATTTTTTATTTAAATGACTATTAATTTTCCAGTTCGTGCTTTAAACAGAAATACAATTCATACGATAAGAACAAACATATTTTTGCCAATATTTCATCATTAATGTCTTCATGTTTCGTACAATTGTATAATAAACTTTTGAAAATATTTCGTATTTCAAATTCTTACCGATGTTTAAAAATATAACATTTGATATCGTGAGTTTTTATTCTCTTAACTGATATCAATATAAAAATCTACTTATTATTTATAATCGTAATCCGTATTGCGTGTGAAACTGAAATATAACATCGTGAAAACTATGTAACTGACACATACTTCTATTTTTATTAATAACAAAATAAACTGAAGCTCGATACACGAACGTTCGTTTGAAGAGCTATTCGAAAAATATATACACAAACACACACAGAATTGAAGTCAGTTTATACTGGGCTAATTAATTATAGTCTATTGTAGTTTATTACGAATTTAGTCGCGTATATGAATTAACTTCTGCTTGTTATACAGAAAATGTAATTTCGTATTGGTAATTTGAAAAGTTCGTGCTAATTTCCAATAAATATCGTTTTTTTTTTCATTTAAATATTTTATTTAACAAGAGTTAAAAAGATTTATTGTTTTATTTCTAATGAATATATTTCTTTTGAAAACACTAATAGTCAGTACATATCATATTAAATTATCATCATTATATTGTTAATTAATTTTTAATGTAGCTATGTTACAGAAACGTAGCCAATTTTTCAAAATCAATTCTATTAGGCTATTAGAATAAAATATCTGTTATTGATATTGAGTAACACTTTTTTCGCTTGAACTCCAAACAGTCTCTTAGTAATTATATATATTCTCTCTCTCTCTCTCTCTCTCTCTCTCTATATATATATATATATATATATATATATATATATATTTCCAACAAGTGCTTCAGAAGTTTAAATGGAGATAAAACAAAAAATATATAATTAATTAGTTATGTATTTTATTATTTTTAAGAATATTGTATGGCATTAATAATGGAACATAATTTCACCATATGACCACCACGTTTAGTTCAATTTTTAATCACTCTTTACATAATTGTCGTCAAATGTCATGAATTACACGTTTAATATTTATTTTTAATGCTTTTGTTGTTTGTGGTTTATCGGCATAAACCAACAATTTCACATAACCGCATAGAAATATGAATTAAAATATCAAAATGAGCTTAAAAAAATTCAAAAATGACTGCCACCAGTTGTCAAAGTTCTGACATTCTTATTAGAAAACATAAAAATATTTTAACCCTTAATTTAACTTTATATTTTAACGTTAGCATTTTGTACTTAACTTTCCGCTAGGTCGGAGATATATTTGAGTGCTTATTGTAAGAGAAGAGTAATTAAACTTACTTGATATAAAAAGATACTTTTGTGCATAAAAATATTTATATTTACACTTTAAATATTTAAATTTTATTAAACGTGCAATCTTCAAGCTTAAATGTTATTTATATTTTTTCAAAATGTGGTATTTTTTGAAACATTTTCCTACATGAAGGAATAGTTTTCTGTTACAAGTATATAGTCGTCTTTCACTAGTCTTTCACAAAACAACCCCGAAAAAAGCACTTATTTCATCATATGAAATATCTTTCCAAATGTGCCAAATTGACCTGGTTGTTAAGTTTGTTTTTTTTTTTAATTTTCTCATTGGCATATAAATTAATTTGCGTTAAAATTTCTGTTATAAATTCGTGCGTACAAAATTTTTTAAAATAATTTATAGCCTCCTGAACATTTCCGAAGATTTGGCGTCCTATATTTGTAAAAGGAATACCTGAAGTTAAATTGTCTTCATCATCACTGTCGATTTCAGTCCAATCTTCATCACAATCAGGAACAATTTCTCTTTCCACTTCGCTTTCCTCTTCACTGGAATATTGAATAGGGATCAATTTTTTCCTTGGCTGAAATGTAATACTTATATCACTGTCTCCTTCATCACACGAATTAAAATCACTTGCCGAATATTCAAAATGTTCACATATTTCCCTACAACTATCACTGTTACTTTCCATATTGCTATAGTTTTCTTCATTCATTTTTGGAGGAATAGAATATTATAATATAAGTAAAATAATTGCTGAAATATGACAGAACGTGTTGTCTGCTATCGAGTAAGAATTACACTATAAAAACATACAGTGTATATATTAAGTAATGAGGACGTTGTTACTTGTTCAGTTTTGTCACCTCGCATGTGACATACGACTGATAGAGCAAAGTTATAATGTCACGTCAGAGGTGACATACGACCGATAAGGGTTAAATTTAAGTTTTAAAAGATATCATTTGAAATTTGCTATTATTTCTATGTATAAATTAATATTTTTTTAACAAAACAATTGTGAATTTAAAAAATGTCTAGTTTCAGCTTATTGGAAACTTTAAAAAATCATTATTTTTTATTAAATGTAAACTACGTTAAATTTTTAATTATTATTTAAACTGTTTAATTATTCATTTTTTTAGTGATTCCTTTTTTAATAATAATATTTATAGCAGAAACATATAAATTTTCCTCTAGTACAAAATTATGTTCCAAAATGTGCATGAGAAAGTGAAAAACGAATTATTCGTAAACAGATTTTTTAAAATATTTAGTTATCAATTTTTATTAATTTTTCTTAATTAAAACCCGTTTCGACCGCTATTCATTAACATCATTTTCACGGATTAGAAATTATTATATAGGGTCATACAAATGTGACGCCTAAATTTGTATTTTATCAATTAAAAAAAAATAAACTATCCATATATTTTCCTACATACCACCCTATACACACGTTTCTTTTTCATAAAACATAAATCCAGGCGTCACATTTGGATGACCCTATATAAAAATAAATATTTTGTATTATATCCGACATTATATATCATGAGACGAAGTTCCGTAATTTTCTCCAACAGAATAAGTTGGTCAAGAGCAGTGTTACTTTAGACGCCAATTCTATCTTTTTCACTTTTCGTTGCTATTTCACTTGGCATTGTTTCAGTTTGAAACCAAATCAAACACATGTTTAAATTTTGATTCATGGCGATGCAAGTTATATATATATATATATATATATATATATATATATATATATATATATATATATATATATTCAAAATGAAACTTTCCGTCATATGACCGGTCATAAGCTAATTATGTAATACGCATGTGAAAACTAATTATAGTAGACACTTGACAAAACTCATTTAAGATTTAAAAAATACCACAATAGAAATTTTTCACATAGTTAAAATATTTTAATAATTTTTTTAAACTATCGTGATTTATCATTAGTCTTGAAATTTATTTTAAATGTATGTTTTATTTTTTTATATTCTAATTGTGTTTGTTGTATTTCAGGTCAGTACCACCGTCATTACTTTTCATAATAGTATTATGGTAAGTCGTTATTACTTTTTTAAATTTGCTAAAAAAAAATCTTAATAAGAAATATTTAAGATTTTAATCTATTTTACATATAACGATTAAATATATTTTCAAGAAGGCATGTGAAATAAAATATTTTACGAACATAGACACCAATTTAGGCTGCAGTACTTTTGTGAATTTAATTAAAAAATATCTAATGTATTGAATACAAATATAAGATTCTTCTAAACCATTCAGTTAAAGTTTGATGCAATCTTATTAGAAATAATTTATTAGGTGTACATATAAATTCAGTGCCTTTCTTCATAAAATTCAATGTTTACCTATATAAAAAAACAATCTTAACTCGTTCGCTACTAGCGTCACACATATGTGACGACCCGATTTTCTTACCTCAGCTCAGCGTCACAAATGTGTGACGGATGTTCATTATCAGTTTATGATAACTGTTTGTACCAAATCGTGCCGCAAACAGATGAATTATGTTAAAAACAATAAAATAGATACAGGATGTTATTGGTCTGCCGATAATTACATTTTTTGTACAATATGTAATTATCACGAATATGGATATAAAAGAACTGTTGAAACCATATGTCACTGATATCAATATCTTCAAGTTCCGGCCACAAAAATCTCTTATCATACTTTGGTAACACACCGAATTAATTGTAACATGAACACCTTCCTCATTTTCAAAGTATAGACTAATGATGTCTCCGACCCGTAAACAACATCAAACAATGGCTTTTGTATTTTCATTTCTCCATATGCAACATTTTTTTTTCGTTTACATAACCATTTAATTGAAAATGCGATTCGTCACTGAAAATGATTTTGTTAAACAAAATTCAGCATTTTCTGCTTTTTTTCTTGGTGCCAGTTAACAAACATAGAACCCCAGTGATGGTCACTTGGCTTTATTTCTTGTGTTAGTTGGACTTTATATGCATGAAGATGCCACTCTTTTCGTTCTTGTGATGTTTAATTGCTGTGGATGTTGACAAATCGATGTTTGAGAGTCTTCTTCAACAGTTTCACATACAGCAACGATATTTTCAGTTGAACGGCTACTACGACGAGCATATGTTTTTGGTCTGTAGTCTCAAACAGTGTAAAATTGTTGAAATTTCGCAATTAGATTACGAACTGCAGGTTCTGAATAATTTGATTACGAGGAAAATATGCACAAATTTTAATAGTGAATAATTTTTATAGTGAATTTTCATTATTAAAATACATTGTCCAAGCATGTAGCGTTTCGTCACTGAAATTTTCCAAGTTTGTAATAAACAATGTTAAATAATGGCTGTTTAATATTTGACATTTCATAAAATAATAGCCAACTTACGACCTAACCTCAAATTTGGACACCTTGTATTTGAAAAGGCTTTATGATTGAATTAATGTGAAAATAACGAATTTATTTATACGTCTAGTATATTCGATTGGAATATTTTGTTCATAAATATTGTACGAATTATAGACAATAGTTATTCGATTTATATATTTCATTTTCATCGAGTAAACATTTTTGTAAAAAAAAAATGCAAATAAGTCCCATATTTATTTTTGTATGTAGTGTACAAAGATTTGTAGGTTACTGATAAATCGATTAGAGTGCTTTCTAATATATTATTTTTTGTTTTATTAAAATACTTAAGTAAAACATCCACATCGTAGAAAGTCTTATATTGAAAGTAGATTTTAAATAATTTCTAATGAACGCTTCACTACACAGGCGCCACAGTTACAATATCGAAAGTTATTTTATTCTTATCTTCATGTATGATTGCCCAGTCGTCTCAAACAATATAAAATGTATTTAATATAAATCCATTTGAATTGAGTGTAAAAAAAACAACATAGAAATTAGTCCAGACCATAAAATGTTAAATATTAATTACCGAGATTTGTGAATTTGTAACCATGATTCGTTTCGAGAGATTGGCAATTTATAAAAATCTTTTCAATGAAAACAAATCTGTGTTCAGAGATAAAAATACTTCTAACCCTTAAGTCTGTAACCCCGTTATTACAGACAGGCTGCCTAATTCGTTTAATGTATGTTATTTATCGCCGCATTCGGTTTTATTTGTTGTTTTACGTACCCTAGTTCGAGATCACTTTATCTATTCTCGTTGCATGGAAGGTAAATTGAATCTAATTTAGTAGCTCGTTACTTATTAAAAAGTTTATATTTCTTATAAAGACTTAATCCCCTCGACCGTTTGTAAAGCTTCTTTGGGATTGAAAGCGTATTACGAACAAACTTCTTGTGTAGTATACAGTCAATGAATTACCGTTATATGACACTTGTGTCGTGAGAGTAAATTGATTTGTGTGTTATTTTATGTTTTTAAGTAATTAAGTTTTACGAAAAAGTTGATATTTCACACGCACGTGTATACATTTTACGTTTATATCTATGTGTGTGTTTGTATATAGAGTGGCTCAAATGAGACTATGGAATATTAAATGCTAATTAGTTAGATAAGGTAGAAAGATAGATAGATGGTGAGGGGGTAGAAAGAGAAAACAAAAACTAAATTATTCAAAAGATTTTCCTTTATTTTGTAAGACTTATCATTTTTCTGTATGTTGAAAGGAAGAGTCAAGTGTCGATGGAATTGAATTATTTATTCGTACTTCTTTGCACTTACGGATTTAAATAAATAGTAGTCAAATAGCGAAATTTCTGAAGAGTTCGCGGAGTAGGAAAGGATTTTCAATTCCAATAATATGTCTTTGGTCGCCCTAACAATAAACGACTAGCTTTGTGATATTAGGTAAAGGGAAAGAAATGTTTTTTGTTTTTTTGAGTCGTTTTGAAACCAGTTTTCGTGGAGCTTACGTTGAGTAAGTACGTCAATATTGGTATTATTTTGAAGTTCTGTTTTTCATTTTTACCGATAGTAAAAATGTCAAGACCAGAGATCGCAAAGATGCAGTTGAGGTATATTTTGTTATTTTCGTTTGATAAAGGATTAAAGCCCAAAGAAGCTACAGAAAATGTTAATGAAACTTACGGCGAAATCTTGAATATCCGTAAATGCCAACGCTGGTCAAACAATTTAAAAACGGGGACATAAATCTTAAGGATAAGCCAAAATCTGGAATACTACAAAAAATCGATGACGACGTGTTGAAGTCATTGGTGGAATCAGATCCACGCAAAACCATTATGGAATTGTCGCAGGACATCGTCTGTCCTTGGTCGATTTTAAAATGTAATTTAAAAAGGCTCGGCAAAAACACAGACAGGGGGTTTGGGTTACGCACGATCCATCGTCGTCGACTTTAGATTAGCGAGTGACCATTTGTTCTTCACTGCTGACCAGGTATGAAACCGATTCGTTTCTGAAAAGAATGTTACTGGAGATAAAAAATGGATTCTTTATAACAATCCACATAAAAAAACAATGGCTTTCTCCAGGTCAAACACCGGTTTCAACACCTCAACTATTTTTGACCTTAAAAAAGGTTATTTTATGTATCTGGTGGTATATTTCGGGTGTGATTCATTATGAATTATTAAAACCTGATTAGTCTATCACAACCGAGGTCTACTGTGCGCAATTAGAAAGATTAAAGGCAGAATTACTAAAAAAAAACGATCCGTACTGATGAATAATTAACTGTGCATCTTGCAGCACGACAATGCGAGGCCGCATGCAGCGAGAGTTACCCAGGAAAAAAATAAGATACTGGATTTAGAGCTGCTGCCTCATCCGCCTTACTCTTTCGATATTGTGCCATCTGATTATCATTTTTTCTGAAGTATGGAGCATTCGCTTCGAGATAAAAAATTAATTCTGAAAATGACGTCCGAAAACACTTGGATGCCTTTTTCATGTCAAAGCAGCCAGAATTTCATAAAAGAGATTAAAAATTTGCCACAATTGTAGCAAGATATTATAAATAACCATGGAAGTTATCTATCGGAATAAATATTATGTATTTTTTTGTAAATACATTTTATCGCATTGTAAAAAAAAGATATTTCTTTTCGCTTTACCTAATATATATATATATATATATATATATATATATATATATATATATATATATATATATATACCTAAGGAGTACAAGATCTTTTCATTTTCGGAAAAACTTGCATATTCTAAGAACCTTAAGAGCTATGCCAATAACTAATGCTGGGATATCTCAAGTTTTACAGGTCTAAGAGTAAGATTTAGACTAAAAAATACTTAAATCTGAAAGAAAAATCTTTAGCGACTCTCTTAATCAACTTGATATGTATAACCAATTACCATCAAATGACAGCTTCATTTAAAATAAAATATTCCACAGGTAAAGTTGCTCCTTGTTCGAATCTGCAGACGAAAACTTTTTCTAAATAAGATATGACAGAGAAAAAATTTGATCTGATGAATAAATAAGAATGACAGAACTGTAACAACTGCTGGCAGCCATGTTTGATTTTTTAAGCTGATTTTGACATTTCAACTCAGTATAGTTTGGAAAATTGTCATAGAACGTTTAACACTTTAATAACGATCGGAAATTGTAAAAAGCTCAATAGACTTATTGAAACTAAAGTTTAATGAGTCTTTTTTTTAGCTTTGATTTTATACGTTCTCTGATAATGGGACCATATATTAATGGGCGTACCTAGGTGTATGTAACATACTCCGTCTTCCGCCATACGTCTTCATATGATTTGTTCTAGGACTTCATTTGCTCTTTTCGGGCTTTAAATTGTGATCTGGGAAAAATGACAAAAAACCCAGATATCTATCTTTGAGTTAGAGGCAAAAGAAGAATATTAGACGACGACGAAGAAAATACAAACGAAGAAGAAAATATACAATGGAAAAGAAAAATTTAAAGGAAAGAATTCCCCTCCCCTCTAGGCCGGTATTTACTCCTCAGCTCACTCTATCATTTGACCTTGATTGCTTTCTTTTGGCTGACCTTATCATCTTGTGTTCCACATCTTCGCTGAATATATACGGTTGGATGGAAACGTTTCTTCTGCGGTGTTTTCCTACCCGACTACAAATGGGTACTATCTTTGCTTGTCCAAGGCTGTTTATAAGAGGGTTGTCATGGGGATTCCTTTTATAGAATCTCCATCCCATTATATTAATAAAGTCTGCAACCGTATCGATTTCAACTTTTTCGTGCAATCTAGAAGTTTTGAAACTTCTTTCAAGGTCTAGGGGCACCGTTTAATGAGTCGATTATTTCACGAAATGGACCCATCAACTAGCCACCAAGGTCATGTGCTCCAACTCCATTGGATTATTTTTAGTGCTGTTATGTGAAATCATTGGTTTATGTTGATAAACTACGGACAACAGAAGCATTAAAAATAAACATTGAACGTGTAATTCATAAAATTAGACCACAATTATGTGAAAGAGTGACTAAAAATTGAACTGAAAGAATGTTAAGCGAAATCGTGGAGGTTATATGAGTGAAATTGTATTCCATCATTTATGCCATAGAATATGCTTAAAAATCAACTACTAATTAATTAAATACTTTTTGTTTTATTTCCATTTAAATTTCTGAAATACTTATTGGAAAACCTATATACT
Organism: Neoneuromus ignobilis; assembly: GCA_029203775.1. Classification (NCBI taxonomy): domain Eukaryota; kingdom Metazoa; phylum Arthropoda; class Insecta; order Megaloptera; family Corydalidae; genus Neoneuromus; species Neoneuromus ignobilis. The sequence continues at coordinate 1,154,921 of CP092088.1, read as the reverse complement.
ATTAACGTAAAAATAGAAAATGGATAAGTAATGTAATTATTAAAGAAATGTTATTTTTGAAAAAAAGTACAATTTCGGAATATAATAATTTCACGTTTATCTCGTCGAATAGAAAAATCCATTTTCAATGTTATTTCTTTTGTATACGATATGAAAATGGTTACAAAATCGACCAAAATATATCATCTCGTATAGAAATTATATCTTGGCTCTGATATGATCCATATACATAAATGTATTTTAGAAATCAGCATTTATTTGATGTAGCCGATTAGCAAGTATACATCGTAGACGTCGGGCGCCAATAACCGAATCAGTAGTTATTTAACGTCAACATCCACAACATAACAAACATCATAGATAAATTCACACATTCATCTTCGAGTATTTGACATTCGTGTAGAAACACGTTCCCCTGGGCATAAGATATCAATAATATCTGCACTGAATCAACCGAACGTCAATCCAAATATGCCGCTAATAGACGACGAGGAGCACTCCACTGACTGGGAGGCCGCACCCAGCTGCGTGTATGTGTGTATGTATGTTGGCCAGCCGATTTACTGCCACTAACGCACGCCTTCTTCGGCTGGCGTCACCTTGTCTTTCTTTATTGCACACGAACGAACGCCCACGCAGTTACACTCGCTCGCACTTCTTTCAGCGTCGACTGTTGTTGTAACCACCACCACCCTCCTGAAGCAGGTCTGGCGACGGAGACGTCAGTCGATCGATAGCATCAAGCTAAATAGCACACAGACTTCAGTTCGACTATATACTACATACACACACACACACAAATATAGTGACGTAAGTTTATATATATATATATATATATATATATAAACTTACGTCACTATATTTGTATGTGTGTGTATATAGATACAAGTGTTTAAATAGGTTTTTTCAGGGTTAGCCCATTAGTACAGTAACCTTTTTTGTTTTTCTCGTCTTTAAAGCCAATATTTTTATATTAATGACTGTGGGATATCAAAAATTAAAAAAAAGATGTCAATATCAAAGATAAATTTTATATAGGAGTCCTTAAAATTAAAAATGTGAATTTATATATATGTATACATACAGTCAAAATGAAACTCATACAGAATTATGTTTCCAATAATGTTATACATGTATTTTAATTTATTTGTTGTTTTGGAACTGTGGCTGATTCACTTTACACAAATGAATTTTAACCCCAACACCACAATAATTTAAAGTGTTCAGTAATCACTTATTATTTATAATTATATAATTTATAATCATATCGGCTGATGCATTTCGATGGCGACGCCATCATCGTCAGAGCCTTCATATATTTTAATATAATAACAATTTTCTTTATTTCTCATGCTTAAGTTCATTATTAAAATTATTTTTATTATATTTGAAAATTTCAATCGTAAATTAATACTTCTACTCCAGAAAAAGTAACCATTTCTGAAAAATGAATAAAAAATACATCAAAATGAAACTCATATAACGAATTACTCTCGCTTGAAAACTGTTGTGTTAAGAAAGTATACTCTTCAAATATGTGTTTGGTCACTTTGGTTACAAAAAAAACCTATTGTTAAGTCGTTTGTAATCATTTTGTAAAAAATATAAGTTGGATTTTCACTTTAAGCAGACAAAGGGGACAATCATCGACGGACGAGCGAAAGCTAATGATTTTTCATTACAAAAATTGAAGAACTTTACAGGAAATTTGAAAAATAGTTAATAAAAGCCACGCTACAATGCAATCTGTAATAAAAAGATTTAAAAACGGCCAAAATGTTGACAATAAAGTCAAAAAGAGTCTCCACAACATTTTTAATGACCATGAAGAGCGTTGGATTCTACGAAAAACTAAAGAAAATTCGAAAATTAGCGCGTTCAAATTAACTTTAGAAGTAAAAAAGTATCTCAATAAAACAGCAAGCCCCAAAACAATTCGCAATATACTAAATAAAAATGGGTTTCATGCTCTTATTGCCACGAAGACACCTTTCATAAATCTAATTAATTGCAACAAAAGGTTAAGCTTCGTTCAGGAATATGTTAATAAGAGTTTTAATTATTGGAAAGATGTTTTATTTACGGATGAAAACAAATATATTTTATTTGGATCCAATAGGAGAATTAATGTATGGCAGAAACCAAATACAGAAATGTCTTTAAAACACTTACGTCCTACGGTCAAACATGGGTGCGGTTATGTTATGGTATGGGGGTGTATGTCTACGAGAGGAGTTGGAAAATTAATTTTATAGATGGGATTATGAATCAAAATGTTTATATTGATCGATTAAGAAAAAATTTGAAAGTCAGTGCTCAAAAACTTGGGATTTTACAAACATTTAATTTTTATCAGGGCAATGACCTCAAGCATAATGCTTATAAAGCACGTAGTTGGTTGTTATATAACTGCCCCAAAGTACTGGAAACACCACCATAATCACTTGATATAAATGTAATTGAAAATCTATGGAATCACTTAGAAGTTGTCATTAGAACACACACAATTAGTAATAAAAATGATTTAAAAAAGCGTTATTAGAAGAATGGGAAAAAATTTATCTAGCTTATAGTGAAAAATTAGTTAAATCCATCTCAAATCGTTTAAAGGCTATAATAATTAATAAAGGATACTCTACTAAGTACTAAAATAATTCAATCCATTGTAAATTTTAATTTAATAAATAATTTGTTAGTTGTATGAGTTTCATTTTTATGTGTTTTTTAATGATTTTTCGGAATTCGTACTTTTTTTGATCTTTAAGTAACATTTTGATTGATTATATGATAAAAATATATTTATATATAATAATATATTTTTAATAAATTTACATATAATAATATATTTATAATATTTTTTTTATATGATAAAAATATTCTTAATAAACAATTTAAGTCAAATATAAAAGGGTTTTTTTTTATTTAAAAATTTATATACAAAAATTTATAGAACATAATACTGTAAGAGTTTCACTTTGACTCACTGTATATATATATATATATATATATATATATATATATATATATATATATATATATATATATATATATATATATATATATATATATATATATATATATATATATAGTGGCTCAAATTGAAATTCGAACACATACATACTTGCTTTAATACAAAATATAGTAAAATATGCTCCGTTTTACAGAAAAAAATAAAAATATATTTTCAACACAAATGAATTTTAACCCCAATACCACAATGGTTTAAAGTGTTCAATAATCACTTATTGTTCACTTATTATTTATAATTATATCGGCTGATGCATTTCGATGGCGATGCCATCATCGTCAGAGCCATTCTGTTAAAATCTAGACTATTTGTTTTACCTTTATATATATATATATATATATATATATATATATATATATATATATATATATATATATATATATATATATATATATATATATATATACTAATTTGTGTTTTGTATCATTCAATCCATCTACAACTAAGGGTTGAACCTTTCTTTTCATTTCGTCATTTAGTCCACAAGTATAAGTGTTCGGTGTTATTTATTGTTTTTTACAACATGGTTCTTTCAACAACACTTAACAAATATCTTCACCAAATTTTCAAATCTCCAATTTATTTTATTTACTCCCAGAAATCAATCATTTTTTTATAAGAATTAAATAAAATTTTGAAGAAATTAAGACAAAAGTCGAGAATATTTTTATAAACATGAAAGAAAAACGTCCTACGATATGATCAACAGTAGAAACCATCATCAACACTAAAATCTATGTTCTTGATTTTATAACGCAGTGTTTTGATGTTGATGTTGCCATTAAAATACACATCAGCTTGTAAATAAACAAAACGAATAATAAATAATTATTGAACAATTTTACAATATCTTCGAGTAAATTTAACGATGATGGCGTCGCCATCGAAATGCATCAACCGATATAATTATAAATAATAAGTGAACAATGAGTGATTATTGAACACTTTAAATTACTGTGGTGTTGGGGTTAAAATTCATTTTTGTAAAGTGAATCAACCACAGTTCCAAAACAACAAATATCTTGTGATGTTGAGGTGATAAAACGTTTTTGTTAAAATGAATTCGCTACAATTCCAAAATAATTACTAATACTGTATTTTTTTAAAAAAAATGTTTCAAATATTTTAATAATGATAAGATAACTTATCACAACACAATATTCATTTTATGACTAATGTTCAATAATGATATTATATCAGTTATTTTGTCTGACTCTGATTAAACCGAAAATATTTTCCTCCAATTTTAAATATATTATATTTGTATATATTTAGTTCATAAACGTTAAATATAAATTAAAATTGATTCAAAAACTATCTTTAAATTCATTTGTTCATTTTGTTTGGTTTAATTGGCATGTTGATCATGACTCTGACATCAGATAAATTAGAGCATGACAGCAATTGAGTTTGTCTTTGGCCAAGAATCAAAATTCTTGTCATTTATATATATATATATATATATATATATATATATATATATATATATATATATATATATATATATATATATATATATATATATATATTTGTGTGTATTTAATTCGACAGCTCGACGTTATACAAAACAGAATTCAATATTATACAAATCAAAAAGTATTGCAAAACTACCAAAATCTAACATACACATATTCGAACCTCGACACTGTAGATAAATTTTCGCGTCGATTCGAAATGTTATTTACATTTCGAAATGATTCACTTACTAATCGTCACCTCGTGTTCAGTACACATACACATCGATCTAATCAAAGTTCAGTGTATAACATACTTTATCAAAAGATCATTGGTAAATTGTTACCCTGAACTCAATTCAAGTGAATACTATTTCTTTAACAATTTGTGTTTTGTCGAATTTTATGTTCGCTCGATGTCGGTTATAATGTATAAGAACTCATCAGTAAAGTATTGAAAAAGTTTTTGATTGGAGATTAACTTGACAGTATTTGTTCGAAAATAGGTTTCGATTTTCAACATGGACAGGAAATCTATAAATTATCATTTTTATGAAAAAATTGTGTTAAAAAGAAAACATATTTTTTTTAAAAAAATAGATAATTATTAATTTTATTTAAAAAAATGCAGGTGTTTATTTAAATTTCACAATTAGTGTTTTTTATTCTGAATTTACGAGTAATTCATTGAAAACAATTTAATTTGTCAGTTTCACATAAAATTTTATGTTAATTTCATAAATAATTTCCGAGAAGAATTAATATTTACGAATATTAATTAACAGTGACGAATCTGTCTTAATTATCTTTCAAAAAATAATTATTAATATTTGATACAGCTGATCTAAAATTGCAAAATTTTTCTTCGACTAACCGGGTTGTGCTTTATCATTCAATTCGAAATTTCCTTATTTAACATTTTGTACTTAACTTTCCATTAAGTCAGAGATATATTTGAGTGCTTATTGTAAAAGAAGAGTAACTAAGGTTATTTGATATAAAAAAATAGTTCTGTGTATAATAATTTATAGGCTCCTGAACATTTCCGAAGATGTAGCGTCCTATATATGTAAAAGAAATACTTGAAGTTGAATTGTCTTCATCATCACTGTCGATATCAATCCAATCTTCATCACAATCAGGAACAATTTCACTTTCCACTTCGCTTTCCTCTTCAATTAAATATTGAATATGGATTATTTTTTTTCCTTGACTGAAATATAACACACTTGTATCATTGTCTTCTTCATCACAAGATTTAAAATCACTTGCCGAATATTCAAAATTTTCACATATTTCACTACAACTATCATTATTACTTTCCATATTGCTATATAGTTTTCTTTATTCATTTTTGGAGGAATAAAATATTATAATATAAGTAAAATAATTGTTGAAATATGACAGAACGTGTTGTCTGCTATCGAGTAAGAATTAAACTGTAAAAACATACAGTGTGTACATTCAGCAATGAGGACGTTGTTACTTGTTCAGTCTTGTCACCTCGCACGTGACTTACGACGAACAAAGTTGTAATGTCACGTCAGAGGTGACATACGATCGATAAGGGTTAAATCATTAACATCACTTTTTACAGGTCTTGTGGGTTACAGAATGTTCACTACTAATTTCACGAATTATTTTTGTTATTTCAGCAACTTTTTTTTAAATAAAAACTCAAACGCAAAAACAGTTCGTAATTTGTGCTTTGTAGCTACCATCGAACCTACAACTAATTTTTGAAATTATATTATTGTTCGTTCAACTAAAATAAAAAAATGGTGATACATTTATTATATTAGAATGTGAAAAATATAATTTATAATTTTCATTAAGAACATGTAACGTTGAAAACATGAAATTATAAACATATCTAATATTATTTTTCACAGTCTGTAACAGTTGCAATGAACGAAATATTTTTTGTATGAAACATTGTACAATAACTGCACGACCCGACTTCCTGTAAAAATTAGCTGCATAAAAACATCATACAGGTGTAACAGACAATCAGATTCTCCACACTTTCACATTCATAATTAAATTGTTTACACTATCAGTGTTATTCAGATGAAAAAAAGTGAGCTGACATTACTCTTCGTTTTCTAATTTCTCACATATTCGACGTTATTTTAATTACCTACTTTTTGTAAACAGTGAAAAAAACGTTAAAAAGTAATTTGTAGCAATATTCATTAAGTATACAAGAACTAGTACTTTCTCTTTTTAAAAATTAATCTAAATTTTAAATACTCTGGAAATACATCATTCACTCTAAAATTGTTTACCGGCATACATTTATGCAAGTGGTCCGAATGAGACTGGAGGGTATAGAACATAAATAAATTTATTAAATATTTTTTTAATTCTTTATATTTTTTAGAAAATATAGGGTTATCCAAATGTGACGCCTATATTTGTGTTTTATTAAAAAGAAAGAAAAAAAATATACACATGTTTATTTTCAATAAAACACGAATCAAAGCGTCACATTTGGATTACCCTATATATTTTATGTACATTTTTAAAGCTGTGAATATTATATCTCTTAAATACACTCCATATTCTTGCTGACAAATGTTGGCTCCATCCAGATTATTTTCTATTTCAAACTCCAAATTTCTTATTTCGTCGTGAATGTTGTTTTTGAGTTACTTACTGAATTGTTTGGGATTTGTTGACATACATCCACTCACCTTTTCAAGTGTCCACATAAAGGAAGTCGAGGGTCATCAAATTTGATGAGCAGGGAGGCTAAACGAAATTAGAATCTCCTAAAATGAGTCGATCGTCGAAAAATTCACAAAATAATTCCATTGTCGCTCTTGATGTATCCGCAATTGCTCCATTCTACTAAAGCCATATGCCAGAACTATTCTGGATTGTAGGACTTAAAAAGTATCAATCGTGCTCCTATACAGAGTTCTGATGATGGTTTCTGGAAAACCTTTCTCATTTTCGAAAAAATATGGATCGAAAACTCAATCAGCCATAACACTGCACCAAACAGTGGATCTGAAGGAGTGAAATTGATGTTTGTGCAATGCTTTGAAATTCTCAGAATTTTACGGATTCACATAGCCATTTAAATTAAAAGAAGCTTTATTGCTTATTATAAAATGGTTTAAAAATTATCATTTGTACAAAACGAATGGCATATTGCAGGAGTTGTTGAGTATCCTGAAATAACAAAGTCTGCCATTTGAAATTCGTATGAAAATATTTTAAGATTCACTTTGAAAATCCATTTTGGTAATGATCTGGAAATCGTCAATTGGATGGAACGACGATAAGTAGACACACATGGATCGTCGTTTATACTCTTACGAAGAACATCCACTACAACAATGCCAATAATATGCCATTTAAGAAGATCGACAGAAAAAATGACAACTTTTTAAACAACTTTATAATGAATGATAAACCTCATTTCAATTGAATTAGCTAAGTGAATAAATAAAATTACAGGTTTTAGGGCAGTAAGAATCCCAAAGCATTACATCAATATCAATTGTACTCTCTCAAATAGACTGTTTGATTTGGTGTAATAGTTAATAGAGTTATCGGTCTATATTGCGCACAGAGCAATAAGCATATTTTTCTGGAACTTCTGCAACTGATCTCTACTCCCGAAACCGGAAAACTTAATTCCTGATCACTTTATTATTAGGAGCTGTTCTAATTTGGAGTTTAAATAATATATCGTAGAATAAAATAAAAAAATTCAATTTTGCACATCACAAGTAGCCATTGTAAATCTATAAATTATTCATAACTTGCAAAAGAGGAAAATAATTGAAAACAAAAAAGCTGTGAATTTTCAAATTCGTCCGTTTTATTTTACGAAATTTATTTAAATTATTTTGTCTAATATTACATAAAACTTTGGAAAATAATCCGAATTCTAATAATTTTCAAGTCAAAATCATTGAAAGTGAACGCTTTAAATGGAAAATTCTTTTGCAAATATTTTTTAGGTTGTTACATATGAAATAGCGAATTTCGGAGTGTACGATTTTCATAATAAAATCTTCTGGCATGAAATGTGGGTTATGTTTGGTATTATATATAGTATAACTATCACTGAACAATATTATGAAATTATTTTCACTCCGGATTTCAGTATAAGCGGACAATAAAATTGATTAAAAAAATATGGAAGTTTGCCAAAAACGTATTTTATTACTTTACGAGTTTAAACTCCGACACAACGCAGTGTAGGTAACTAGAAATATCAATGGAGTATTTGTAACTGACACAGTAAACGAATAAACCATATAATAATAGCTCAAACAATTTCGTTCAAGAAATATAAACCTTAAAAGTATTCTCACTGAAAGAAACATAACGCATCCATTAGAATTTCATAGTTCTTTACTCGTCCAGAACAGAAGTGAGCCGTTTTTGAACAGAGCAATAACATTAAATGAAAAATTGATTTTATACAACAATAATCACTGATCTGCACAATAGATGAATTTTGGCGAGGTTCCAAAACATATGCCGAAACCAAGCCTTTGTCTAAGGAAAATAACGATTGTTCGATGGTTTTCAGCTAAAAGTATTCACTACTCGTACTTGAAATCTGATGAAACCATTAATGTGGAGAAATATTTCTCCCGGATAAAGGAAATGTATCAATAAATGTACGTTAACCCTTTGAAGCATGCTAGTAGAAAATTTTGAAAACCCTTAAACTTTCTTTAATTATATGTTTGGACTCATTAGATGTTTTTAATTTTTTTAAATTTTGTTGTTTATTAATAATAAATTAGATGTGTGGTTTCACGATATCGCTAAGAACTCTTTGGAAAGAGGGAAACAGCTATATGGAAAGGGTGGTTTTATGGTGCGAGACTTGTGCAAAAAGCCGAAAATCTTTTTCCAATAAGTGATTACACCGTTAAACCATTGTGCTTCAAAGGATTAAGCAACTTGTATTGGTCAACAGATATAGAGTTATACTGCTTGACCGTATGATGCAAGAACATCAGTTCATAAATTGCAGTATGAAACTTCTCTATCGCCATATCCACAAGATCTGGTTTGAGCCAACAGATTGGCATATTCTTAAACATTTGGATTCTTTTTTAACGGAGAAAAAATCAATTGGAGCAGTAGTCAAAAATGCCCTGAAGAAATTATCAAATGTAAAAATTCGGATATCTACAAAGCTGGTATAAGTGCTTTCCATGACAAATCTCGATCACATGGTACAAGATTAGCAATTCAGAAATTTCAAGAATTGTCACATAAGACCTTTATTTTTTATCTCATTCATTATATCGACAAAATTTCTTGTCAGTCGACAAATTATTACCTTTTTAAATATTTGGATAACTTTTTGGCAAAAAATAACAGTGATGACTTCAAAAATATCTTTGAAAAATTTCTAGTGTAAAATTCAGATTTCCACAAAATTGGCATAAATTTCTCCTCGTCGGGAGAAATGTATTGCTTTTCATAACAATGCTCGACCAAATAGTGCAAGAACAAGATTTCAAAAATCTTAGAAATTTCATTATAAGACTCTTTCTTATTCACCATATCCACAAGACTTCCCAACTTATTGCCACTTTTTAAAATATTTTGATCATTTTTTTGGCAAAAAAATTCAATAATGAAGTAGCAGTCAAAAATGTCTTCAGAGAATCTATAAAATGTAAAAATTGGGATTTTTTTAGAACTGGCTTATATCCATTTTCATCTTGTTGGGAGAAATATATTACATCTGATGACGATGTTGTGTTTTAAGTAATAAAAATTATTTTTTAAAAGTCGCAAACGTTTGAAATGTCATTAAAAAATCGATCGTTTCATATAAAGATAGTAAAAATTAGTAATTAGACTCATTCGGATCACTCTATACAATAATCTAAGAAATTGTTATATTTCGAAAAAGGTCTTCAAACATTTGTTGACTCCAGAAGTTGAATTTCGAAATTACATAAACTTTTTTGCAATTGACATATATATATTTTTAAAAAAGTTCTTATTTCAATTAAGAAAGTTTACTCTGACCTTACAAAGAATTAAATGGAAAAAGTTTTCAAAGTGTCGCAATGTTAAAAGCATAATTGTACAAGAAATGAGAAAAAAATATTTTGTAATTGATAGCTTCATTAAATAAAAATGTAAAAAAATAAATAAAGAGAATTTTATGGAAAAATAGTAAATAAAACCAAAAGATATTTTTCCATGTTATAAGATGATATTTTTTGGTATTTAAAAAATATTAAATATAATATAAAGTGTTTTGTAGGTTTTTTTTTATGTCATCTAGTCAATTATTATTTGAATTTAAATTTCTATCACGCTTAAAAAAATTGCTTAATATATAAATAATAAACAAATTATGAAATTTTAAAGAAAATGTTATTAAATGAAAAGTCATAGTTTATATTTTTATAAATGAATTTAATATTGATATTATATTTGAATCACCTCAAGTATTTCTGTAAACACAAAGAAAATAACAATATTTTATAATTATCTGAAATACTTGGAATAATATATGAAATCATAAACCACAATTCATTTTTTGTGATAATACTATTAAATGATAATTTATTTTATGTCTAAATCGGTTGGTAAACATATTACAGTACATTATTTCATTACGTCATTTTAAATTCATCAAATTATAAATGTGTTTATATACAATTTATATATATATATATATATTGAGAGAGAGAGAATATTTGCAATGTAAACATTAATAATTTGAATATAACTTTTTGGTAATTATCTATTTTCATTAATTACTATTTATTTTTCACTTGTCGAAATTTATTTTTTTCCTGCCCATTTATAATTTTGTAGGATATTAAATCGTTTACATGGTTGAATTTTTACCTGTTGTTTAGTTTCAAATAAGTTTCGAATAATATGTGTATGTACTTGAAATATTTTCATCGATATCCAATATTAGTAATAATTGAAATATAGGGTCATCCAAATGGGACACCTAGATTTGTGTTTTAATTAAAATAAACATGTGTATAGTTTATTTGTAATAAAAGACAAATCTAGGCGTCACATTTGGATCACCTTATATATTATGTTGTCAAGTATCTCCCTTCCGCTTTTTTGCTCTTTATTCAATGCTGTGTTACAGTGATCAGATTTAGTTCAAATATGCGCCGTTTTGTTCGATAATCTGGTTCCATCTAGACGGCAACTTCATAATACCCCTCTTGTAGAACCCTCCCTCCTTATTTGCGAAGAACTCGGACAGCCACTTTTCACAAGCCTCTTTTGAGGCCAACTTTACACCACCAAGGGCGTTCGCCATGGACAGGAACAGGTGGTAATCACTTGGCGCTATGTCCGGGCTATATGGTGGATGCGATAAAACCTCCCATCCGAGCTCCCGTAGCTTCTGACGAGTCACCAAAGATGTGTGTGGCCTGGCGTTGTCCTGGTGGAACACTACACCCTTCCTCTTGGCCAATTCTGGACGCTTCTGGTCGATCGCCTGCTTCGAGCGGTCCAGTTGTTCGCAGTAGATGGTAGAATTAAGCGTCTGGCCATATGGGAGCAGCTCATAGTGGATGATTCCTAAGCACAGCAAAACCTTCCTGGCTGTCAATCCCGGCTTGGCCACTGTTTGGGACGATTCACCGGCCTTCGACCACGACCGTTTTCGCTTAATATTGTCGTATGTGATCCATTTTTCGTCGCCAGTCACCATCCGCTTCAAAAATGGGTCGAGTTCGTTCCGTTTCAGCAGCATATCGCAGACGTTGATTCGGTCCAGAAGGTTTTTTTGCGTCAAATCATGCGGCACCCAAACATCAAGCTTTTTTTGTATCCAGCCTTCTGCAGATGGTTTAAAATGGTTTGGTGACTAACTGCCATCTCCTGGGCGATGTCACGAGATGTCACATGCCGGTCTAACTCGATGATTTCCATGATTTGATCGGTATTCGTCGTCACAGGTCTTCCGCCGGCTGGCTTATCCATGGTGTCGTTTTCACCGGCGGTTCGAAGTGATAGAGTACCATCCCCCAAAACACTATTAATCTCACGGAACGTTTCTCTAGCGGATTTGCCTTTAACGAAGGAAAACTTCAAAATAGCGCGAACTTCGGCGTTAGTGAACTCCATGTTTACACGTCTATAACTTTTGAACGCAGTATCCAAACTAATCATGCACAGCGTCGTTTTGTAGGTTATGTAAAGACCTTTCAAATGATGTATAGTGTTGCCCGATACGAGCTCTGTAACGCTTTGTACATAGCCGCGAAATTCAAAAGACAAAAAGGTGGAAGGGAGATATTTGACAACCTAATATTTCAATTAAGTTTTGAGTAATAGAGTCGACGATCATTGTTAATCCAGCAATTGATAATTTAATTCCACCGCTAATTCGAACATAATTTCCTCGAGTGCAATTTATTGTGTATTTTCTTATCTTTATTCAATGTATCTCCAAATAGTGTTCTAATTTTTCGTTCTTATTTAGTATAAGCACTGAGTGTATTTAAAAATTCTGTCACTCTTAAATGAAAGGATGTTATTTATTATTTTTTACACGATTTGTGTATTAAATTAGTATCCTTTTTTTTAAAAAAATCAAATACTAAATTATTTGTTGTTTTGAAACTGTGGCTGATTCACTTTACAAAAACGAATTTTAACCCCAACTCCACAATAATTTAAAGTGTTCGATAATCACTTATTATTTATAATTATATAATATATAATTATATCGGCTAATGCATTTCGTTGGCGACGCCATCATCGTCAGAGCCTTTTCTGAGGCTCTGACGATGACAGCGTCGCCATCGAAATGCATCAGCCGATATAATTATAGATTATATAATTATAAATAATAAGTGAACAATAAGTGATTATTAAACACTTTAAATTATTGTGGTGTTGGGGTGAAAATTCATTTGTGTAAACAAAATACTAAATTTACGTATTGTCATTGCAAATTTCTTTTCATCAAAAATATTTCAAATTGTAACAGTTTGTGAAATCTATTTGAGATGGATTGAATATCTGCATGTGTTACGTTTTTTTCGTTTCTAATTTTTATGTTAGAGTAGTGTATTTTTATTTTACACATCTTCCCTTATATTCAAGTGCAGTGTTGCGCAACCTTTTTACATTTGCGACCCCCATACTCAGATTGAAATTTTACATGATCCATTATTTGTTGCTAACATTCTATTTTCTGAACGTTTGGTTTGAGAATTTCTCAAAATTTTCACGACTCCCGACATTTTTTCTGCGACTCCTTGGGGGATCGTGACCCACGGGTTGCGCATCACTGTACTTGTGTCATGCATATGCTTTATAATTACATTTTTTAAAATATTATTTTCGCTATGCAAAAGTCTGAACAAGTTTGAAGTCATTGGGCCATTGTCCGAGTTTATTATATGCGATTTATTTTTGAAAAATTTCGATCTGTATATATATATATATATATATATATATATATATATATATATATATATATATATATATATATATATATATATATATATATATATATATATATATATATATATATATATATATATATATATAAGTGCTTGTGTGAATGTATTTAAGTTGTAGATATTTATGTATGTTTGTACGAGTGAGTATATAAGCCACTATACATGTATATATCTATATACACCCATCTGTAGACACACGTAGAAAATAGTCTGATTGTCTTACGGTCGGAAAACTTCCGCAGTTCGATTAATCCCCTCTACCTTTTCTGCCTCCCTGAAATTTAGTGAAGCGAATAACAGTAGTCTTCAGCCGTCGTGTAGCACCGCAAGAAAGTACGGCAACTAAGGAAGAAAGCACGTCCTAGGAGAGGAAACTTATATAGAATAACTTATTACTTTAATGTATAGAATAGAGCATGCATTCAAACGCACGAGAATGAATGTATAAAAAGAATTATTTTCAAATTTACTACATAATATTTAATCAATAATTATTCTATGTAACTAAATATTAATTTGTCTCAAATTAGGAAATTATTCAGTCAATGATGACAAGTACTGTTTTTATTTTTTATCAATAAATTAAAAAATACTACATTATATATATATACCCGTCCCTCAATTTACGCGGGTCTTTTTTTACGCGGTCAGATAGATTTCATTTTATATAATTTTTCATGGAATTTATTATATATCAGAGTGACGCAAATTCTTACTTGAACTTATAAAAGCACGATATAAATATATAAAAGGTTGATTGTTTTCAATTACAATAGCGACAGTGACACCGAATAAAATTTATCTACTGTTGTTTTCTAAAACGTCATTATTTGTTTGTTAAGCTATGTGAAATGAATATGTGTTTCTACAACTTTACTAGCTTTTATTTCCAATATTTTTTCTATTGTACTGACAGACTCGATTTATGCGATTTTCATTCGCGTAAAACGAATCCACGTGGAACGGATACTCCGTGTAAATTGAGGGACGGGTGTACATATATATTTATATCAGTTTTATAAAAAAAGAAGGCATACAATTAGAGCGACAATGGTTGAAACAAATTAAGAAAATAAAATATGCTTGAGAAATTATACGATATGATAATGCCGTACGGTCAGAGATTAAAAGCAGCATGGTAGAATTTGACAAAAAAGAATAATATAACAAAGAGCATAGAAAAGAAAAACTAATATAATCGAACAAATTAGATCATTAAAATGTACATAGCAAGAAGAAAAGATAGTAGATGGGCAAAGGTCATTACGGATTGGAATCCAAAGGATTAAAAAAAAAACGAAGAGGAACATCATTTAAGATAGAGAAAAGAAATTGTGAGTTATAGAGTGGGAAGAAATTAGCGGCGGGTAGGAGAAAGTGTGCCTCGAAAAATCATTTAGGAGAAGCTGTTAGCATTCTGTGAAGTTTTTGCTCAGCAGAGGATCGATATAAACTTTGATAATAATAATTATTATACATATATATATATATATATATATATATATATATATATATAGAGAGAGAGAGAGAGAGAGAGAGAAAGTTTTATCCTATGATAGACTATAGCAAGAAAAGATCCAAATGTACAATAAATTTACAGATTTAACCCTTATCGGTCGTATGTCACCTCTGACGTGACATTATAACTTTGCTCTATCAGTCGAATATCACGTGCGAGGTGACAAGACTGAACGAGTAACGACGTCCTCATTGCTGAATGTACACACTGTATGTTTTTACAGTTTAATTCTTACTCGATAGCAGACAACACGTTCTGTCATAATTCAGCAATTATTTTACTTATATTTTAATATTTTATTCCTCCAAAAATGAATAAAGAAAACTATAGCAATATGGAAAGTAACAGTGATAGTTGTAGTGAAATATGTGAACATTTTGAATATTCGGCAAGTGATTTTAATTCTTGTTATGAAGGAGACAGTGATACAAATGTTATATTTCAGTAAAGGAAAAATATTGATTCCTATTCAATATTCAAGTGAAGAGAAAAGCAAAGTCGGAAGAGAAATTGTTCCTGATTGTGATGAAGATTGGATTGAAATCTACAGTGATGATGAAGACAATTTAACTTCAAGTATTCCTTTTACAAATATAGGACGCCAAATCTTCGGAAATGTTCAGGAGCCTATAAATTATTTTAAAAATATTTGTACGGACGAATTTATAACAGAAATTTTAACGCAAACTAACTTATATGCCAATGAGGAAATTAAAAAAAAAACAACTTAACAACCAGGTGAATTTGGCACAATTGGAAAGATATTACATATGATGAAATAAGTGCTCTTTTCGGGGTTGTTTTGTGAAAGACTAGTGAAAGATGACTATATACTTCTGCGAAACTTGTAACAAAAAACCATTCGTTCAGGTAGGAAAATGTTTCAAAAAATACCACACATTGAAAAAATATAAATAACATTTAAGCTTGAAGATTACACGTTTAATAAAATGTAAACATTTCAAGTGTAAATATAAATATTTTTATGCAGAAAACTATCTTTTTATATCAAGTAACGTTAGTTACTCTTCTCTTACAATAAGCACTCAAATATATCTCCGACCTAGCGGAAAGTTAAGTACAAAATGCTAACGTCCGATAAGGGTTAAAAAAAACTATTTGTAAGAAATAACAATAATTATTGATTGTTTTGGAACTGTGGCTGATTCACTTTAACACAAATGAATTTTTATCCCCAACACCACAATGGTTATAAAGTGTTCAATAATCACTTATTGTGTATAAACATGTCGGCTGATGCGCATTTCGATGGCGATGCCATCATCGTCAGAGCCTTTTTGTTAAACTCGTTGTTAACATTCATAAACGAAGTAAGCAAGAGAATAAAAACTAGATGGCGTCAATTTGGAGAAATTGTTCATATTATGGAATGGAATGTTACTCTATGTTCGAAGAAAATAATTTTTTGATGAATGCACCCTACCTATATTTCGCTTTTATGGTAGCGAAACATCGATTTCACGTGTTAAAATAATTCAGTGAATCCAGACTATACAAAAAATGATTAAAAGATGCATATCAGAAATAACACACATAGCATGGGGTTTTCTAAAAATGTCAGAACTTTGATAGCTGGTGACAGCCATGTTTGATTTTTTTTAAGTTCATTTTAACATTTCAACTCGGTACATTGTTGCAAATTATCATGCAACGTTGAACACTTCAATAACGTTTAGAAATTGTAACAACTTCAATAGACTTATTGAAACGAAAATTTAATGAGTTCATTATTTCACGAAATGAACCCATTAACTGTTCACCAAGACCGTGTAGTTTTGCTATGGGGTTATGTTTAATCATTGGTTTATGCTGATTAACCACAAACAACAGAAGCATTAAAAATAAATACTGAATGTGCAATTCATGAAATTGCACCATTATATGAAAAAGTGACAAAAAATTGAACTAAACGAATGCACTGTCAATCGAAATAATGGTGGTCGTATGAGTGAAATTGTGTTCCATCATTAATGCCATAGAATATGCTTAAAAATTATAAAAATAAATAACCAATTAATTAAATATTTTTTGTTTTATTTCCATTTAAACTTTTGTAGCCTTTATTGGCAAACCTTCATTTTTAATCATTCATTGCAATTATTCAAATAGAGAAAAACGTTTGAATATCAAAAAAAGTGTTTGGATATCAAAAAAAATCAATATTTATTTTTATTTACGTAAAGGTAACATAAATGTTCAACATTTTTAGAAAATAATTAGTCATTAAAATGAAATTAATTTTCTTTATCAATTTATAATCTCTTAAGTGAACATTTTTCTGGTTTTCTATAAATCATATCTAATTTATTTATTTTTTGTTCCAGGTAAGTCATGTTCAACTAATTATTATATAGGTAAGATGACTGATTTAAAAAAATATCAAAAATTCATATTTCTTATATAAATGAAATAATAAATATTACAATTCATTTAAACGTGGGATATTTGTATACACCATGATTTTATAATTATAGTATTCTTTTAAATCCTCATATTTAATGAAAAGTAAGGGTACAAAATTAACTTACATTAGATCTTATAAATACCAGGCATTGAATATTAGTGGTAATTATATTAATTTTTATTTTAACATTCGAGTTTTCACCATAAGTTAAAGTAGTTTAATTATTTTAATAAATGTATTTTTTATTTTATTTATATCTTTTGTTAAAAATTAAACACTTTTACATTCATAAATAATTTATAAATATATTTAAAATCATTTTCAAGTAAATAAATTCAACGACCATTTAATAAATAATTGAATAAAGTGTAAAATAGGAAAAACCTAAAATCGCATATCTTAAAACCATTGAAGAAATCGAGAAAATGTTTCTCGTTAAAGAATATACTACCCTACTTTTGCATTTAACCTTCAGAACATGTCGATGGACTATGATAGTCGCAATAGTCCTAAATATAACACATCCATTGTAACTTATTGATTATTTGATTATTGAAACTATATACAGTTTGTCACAAATGATTCGACCCATTCAGAGCGTTTAAAAATTCTTCTAAATTTAATTTTTTTTTGCTCTTAGCCATTATAACATTTTTATCGTTTCAATCGTATTTTTACTCTCAGGAACCATTTACAATGTCATTTTGAATATGTGTTATTCTGAGTCAACATGTTATTGGAATTGTTATTTTTTAATTTTTGATTTAAACGTTAAATAAATAATTAATTCCTTTCGATCGTTAAAACATAAAGTAACCAAAAAATGTTTAATTCCAAGATTTTTTTCCATCGTATGACCATTACACCGAGCATATGAACTGACTGACAAAGTATAGGGTTTTCCAATAAGTGCTTCAGAAGTTTGAATGGAAATAAAATAAAAAGTATTTCATTAATTAGTTATTTTTTTCTTTCATTTTTGAGCATATTCTATGGCATTAATGATGGCACACAATTTTTGACCACTATGATTTTACGTGATAAAATGTATTCGTTTAGTCCAATTGTTAGTCACTCTTTCACATAATTGTGGTCCAGTTTCATGAAATACACGATTAATGTTTATTTTTAATGCTTCTGTTGTTTGTGGTTTATCAGCATAAACCAATGATTCCACATAACCTCATAATAAATAATCCAGTGGAGTTAGATCG
This sequence comes from Neoneuromus ignobilis, assembly GCA_029203775.1. NCBI lineage: Eukaryota > Metazoa > Arthropoda > Insecta > Megaloptera > Corydalidae > Neoneuromus > Neoneuromus ignobilis. The sequence goes on along the minus strand of CP092088.1, from coordinate 1,135,826 downwards.
CACGATCTCGGTGGTCAGTTGATGGGTCTATTTCGTAAAATAATACTCATTAAACTTTTATTTCAATAAGTCTTTTAAAGTGTTAACAATTTATAATCGTTGTTAAAGTGTTAAACGTGCCTTGATAATTTGCCAAACTATAATGAGTTGAAACGTCAAGATGAGTTTGAAAGAAAAAACTCAAACATGGCTGCCACCAGCTGTCAAAATTCTGACATTCTCATTGAAAACCCCTATTTAAATCCTGTTTCGTTCATTTACTTCATCTAGACGTATTAACTGTAATTTAAAACATAATTTCTACCCTTCAAAATGTTTGTGTAGAGTAGTTTATTACGTACATATTTATTTTACGAATTTGAACTTGGTTCTAACGTTGCTGAAGTTGCAATGAAGAATGCATGAAGATTTCTCACTCCACTTGCCTTTATATATCTCCATACTATTATTAAACAGCCATCATATTTGACTGTAGGCTACAAGTTTTCTTTATTAAATTTTTGATCCGGTTTTATTCACATATAATTTTCTTGGGATGAACCGAATATCTCAAATTTTCATTCGTCACTAAATAGAAACATTCACGAACATTTTCTTGCTTATATAGAGTGTTTTTTAAAAGTGACAGAACTTTAAATTGAATCTATATCGAAAGTTCTATCTAACATAAAAACATTCTGTGTATATATATATATATATATATACATATACACACATATTTAAAGAGATGTTTTTTTTAGGATAGTTAGAACTTTCGATAGGGATTCAATTTTTATTTCTATCACTGTTAAAAAATCATCTATACATTTATTTATTAGCGAATTCAATCCTTTATCTTTATTCACTTTATGTATCAGCAATTTTTTCACACAATTTGGTAATGAAAACTCATTTTTATTATTTTTCATTTAATAGTTTCAACATGTATTGTTGTCAATTGCTTTTTTCTATTTCTATATAATTTTTTCATGTAGTTACACTAGATTTTTTTTCACACAACATTTATCTCTCAATATTCTCACTAAAAAAATGTTGACCGTCTCCATACGTGATTTATTAATTAAACAATTTCCAGTTTTGTACTTTTGTTATAATTTTTTAATAATTTGTATTTTCAATTTCATTCTGAATTTTCTTAACAAATAATCGTTTTAAAGAAAAAATAACTAAATGTCTCTCAGATAAATTTCTTTACATACTTTGACTATTTTTTTAAATTTGTTTTTATCATTTAAATTGAGTACAACGTCAAAGTGATAATCAATTTTGATTCCATCGCACATTTATTAGAAAAACAAACATAATTATTATTTAGCAATTTCACTTTTTCTGTTTGTTTTCACACAAATGAACTATCACTTAACACCACGAGATATTGAAAAAGTGTTCAGTAATTATTTATTGTTCACTTTGTTTATTTATGAGCTGATGTACATTTCAATGGTAATGTCGGCATCGTTGTAAAATCTAGTTCTTAATTAAAAAATATTTATATACTAATTAATGGTGGATACTTTCTTTCCATCACGAATATGCAATACGTGTAGGCGTATGTAAAGAGTGTGTGTGTTTTTTTAGATTAAATAGAACTTTTGGAAGAGATAGCTTTCAAGTCAATTATCAGTTTTCGCGCCATAAGTGACACCTAGATTCAGTATACTTTGGCAGACCATTATAGAACGTTTTATACTTGAGCAACGTTTCCAAATTGTGGACATTTTTTTCAAGAATCAATGTTCTGTTTATAGCACAAAATTTTGTTCAGTGATGAAGCTCATTTTTGGCTTAATGGGTTCTTTAATAAGTACAATTGTCACATTTGGAGTGATATCAATTTTGAAGTGATTAATAAGAGCCCGTTACATCCAGAAAAATGTATCGTATGGTGCAGATTGCACGCTGGTGGCATCATCAGATTTTAAGCCGATAATACACATGACATATAGTGGCATGCAGTTTTTACTTACTGCTCATGCGCAGTTATAGTATACGTGTGTATTTTAATAAACTGGCGCAGCCTGTGGCTTACTGCGCATGCTCCATTGTGATCTAACCACAGTCTGACGTCATCGACATACCAAAAAAACGACAGGACAGTGAATCGTCCGTCGGTCTATTTTTCGCGCCTGGCTGCAAACATGCATGTTGCAAACTATCGAAGACGTCAGACTGTATTAGATCACAAGGGAGCTTGCGTAGTAACCCACAGGCTGCGTCAGTTTGTTAAAATACACACATATACTATAACTGCGCATGAGCAGTAAGTAAAAGCTGCATGCCACTATATGTCATGTGTATTATCAGCCTTATTTCTTTTGAAATGAATAACGACCTGACCTGTGAATTGGGCCAACATGATTGTGTGATTTTATGCCTCTGGATTATTTTTTTGTCTCTGTGTTTTATGATGATAAACCAGTAACGATTGAGGCATGAGAATCCAACATAACTCGCGTTATTGCGAACATAAGCCCATAATTGTTTGAAAAGCGAGAGAATGCGGTATTTAAAAGGTAGCCTTGGTGCATATATACCCGAAATCATTTTTTAATATTTATGCCATAAAATGATCTTTCGATTAATATCAAATAAATGGTTATCCTGTCAATTACTATGTATTTTATTTCAATTTAAAGTTCTATCACGCCTAAGAAAACACTTTTATATGAATACTGTTTCTGAGAATTCTGTCATTTAATCCAATGTATTTGAAATTTTAACGATTCGTGAAATTTGTTCGAAATGGAATGAATATCTGTATGTGTTACAATATATAAAAATAGTTTTATGTTTATATTTTATAATTGTATGTTTTGATTTGTTTTTTGGAGTCAGAATTGTGTTTTAATTTCTCGTTTTTCTATCAATAATTAACATAAAGACTAACATTTTATGTTGATGATTTTCATACATTGAATAGGAATTTCAATTTTCTTTATTAATCTCTTTTTTATTTTCAGTTTAAATATGTTTATTGTGTAGTTTGAAAGTTATTGATAAACGTTTTTGTCAGTAATAAATTTTCTAAATTAATTTCAACTGAAATTTATAAAAAAATTTAAATATGTTAAGTAGGTCAATACTTAAACAAATATATATATATATATATATATATATATATATATATATATATATATATAGTCAAACCTTTACTGGATGAAGCCTTTTCTCAAAATTTTCGACTAATAAATTCAATGCCTTCCTTTTTCTTAGATATAATATATAAGGTTGTCAAATATCTCCCTTCCGCCTTTTTGTCTTTTGAATTTCGCGGCTATGTACAAAGCGTTACAGAGCTCGTATCGGGCAACACTATACATCATTTGAAAGGTCTTTACATAACCTACAAAACGACGCTATGCATGATTAGTTTGGATACTGCGTTCAAAAGTTATAGACGTGTAAACATGGAGTTCACTAACGCCGAAGTTCGCGCTATTTTGAAGTTTTCCTTCGTTAAAGGCAAATCCGCTAGAGAAACGTTCCGTGAGATTAATAGTGTTTTGGGGGATGGTACTCTATCACTTCGAACAGCGGAGGAATGGTTTCGACGATTCAGAGCCGGTGAAAACGACACCGTGGATAAGCCAGCCGGCGGAAGACCTGTGACGACGAATACCGATCAAATCATGGAAATCATCGAGTTAGACCGGCATGTGACATCTCGTGACATCGCCCAGGAGATGGCAGTTAGTCACCAAACCATTTTAAACCATCTGCAGAAGGCTGGATACAAAAAAGCTTGATGTTTGGGTGCCGCATGATTTGACGCAAAAACCTTCTGGACCGAATCAACGTCTGCGATATGCTGCTGAAACGGAACGAACTCGACCCATTTTTGAAGCGGATGGTGACTGGCGACGAAAAATGGATCACATACGACAATATTAAGCGAAAACGGTCGTGGCCGAAGGCCGGTGAATCGTCCCAAACAGTGGCCAAGCCGGGATTGACGGCCAGGAAGGTTTTGCTGTGCGTTTGGTGGGATTGCAAAGGAATCATCCACTATGAGCTGCTCCCATATGGCCAGACGCTTAATTCTACCATCTACTGCGAACAACTGGATGAAGCAGGCGATCGACCAGAAGCGTCCAGAATTGGCCAAGAGGAAGGGTGTAGTGTTCCACCAGGACAACGCTAGGCCACACACATCTTTGGTGACTCGTCAGAAGCTACGGGAGCTCGGATGGGAGGTTTTATCGCATCCACCATATAGCCCGGACATAGCGCCAAGTGATTACCACCTGTTCCTGTCCATGGCGAACGCCCTTGGTGGTGTAAAGTTGGCCTCAAAAGAGGCTTGTGAAAAGTGGCTGTCCGAGTTCTTCGCAAATAAGGAGAGAGGGTTCTACAAGAGGGGTATTATGAAGTTGCCGTCTAGATGGAACCAGATTATCGAACAAAACGGCGCATATTTGAACTAAATCCGATCACTGTAACACTTTTTATAAAGCATTGAATAAAGAGCAAAAAAGCGGAAGGGAGATACTTGACAACATAATATATGGCCATCCAAATATGACGCCTAGATTTGTGTTTCATTAAAAAGAAACATGTGTATAAAGTGGTATATAGAGAAAGATATTATTATTTTTTTTATTTTTTGTTAATAAAACGCAAATCGACACTTCACAATAGGATAATTATATATATATATATATATATATATATATATATATATATATATATATATATATATAAAGGAATACCTCCCATAGTCTTGCTAATCGGTTCCTCTGATTAGCCGGACTATTTGAACCTGGACTAATCGAAACATTAACTAAATACATAAAACCGTCAGTTGGTTTCAAACAAATTTTTTCCTGATTTTTCAGTAAATAAAAACGAGGGTAGTATATACATATATTTGTATGTGTCAACAAAACAAAATCAGGGGTTTATACATTCATTTTAACTTAATTTTAAAATGGGTTATTAAAATTTAATTATCAAAAAATCGACTATTCTAGAGTTGCAAATCGAAAACTAATTGAAAAAGAAAAAAAAACACAAAACTAGAACCGCGCATGCGTTGCGCATAATGTGCATATACGATTTCGGTTTTCTTTTTTATTATGTTTTTATAATAAAAGGGAAAACTTGAAAATTTGCGTATAAAAATAATTTTATGTATGAATTTTTTGAGATTTTTTCAAGAAAAACTTTTTAATAGGATTTTTTCAAGTAAAAAAAAAATTTTTTTTAAATTTCGAAACGGACTATAGTGAAACCGGACTAATCGAGGTATTGCTGTATATATATAAATGTCTTAATAATAGATAATTCACTGTTAAACAAATACTTGTTTCGAAAGACAAGAACGTATATAATTGTAAATGCGTGTAAAAATATAACTGTGCATCAGTTGATTCTAACAATTGTATTACACGTGAGTTTAATTTCATTAAATTAATTTTATAGTAAATCATTTCAAAACAGACATCAATAATCCAGTAACGGTACAATAAACCAGTTAGATGGAAACCGTTCATCTGAAGACACATGCTGACAATATTACCGTTCTCCTTATTAGAGCATTACATAAGTAACAATGACCCATTGAATTATTGAGTTCGAATCCTCTTCGAACATTAAGTCATTTTTGTGATGAATGTAGTCACGTCATCTCTCGATTATAATATATCTTACCGACAACATTTTGTAATCGCACGTTGTAAAATTGTCGAAAAGTAGAAACGGCACACCGGTCTTGATGTTTGTTTATTAATGTGACCTGAAAACATTATGTGACGTGTGTACTGAACTATATATTGCAGAGGAATTTTATTTTCGTACTGCATTACAACAAAACGCTTAAAATAAACTTTGTAGTTCACCAAGGGTGTTACTTTACGTAGAAGTGATGTTCAACTACTACACAGTTTATTGATTATATCATCCCGTAATTATAACCGTACGCACACGTTCATTGATTATATACACACACACATATGGTCTTGGCCAAAACTTGTAGGAGAAAAAGAGTTATTTTGCATTATACAGGATTTTAGCCAAAGTTATAATTATCCTCATTATACAATAACTATAGGGTTTTCCAATAAGAGCTTCAGAAATTAAAATGGAAATAAAACAAAACGTATTTAATTAGTTACTATTTTTTTCAATTTCTCATCATATTCTATGCCATTAACCCATTACCTTCCAAATTTTTTTTTTGGATATTTTTGGTGAATTAGGGTTGAAAATGGAATTAGATAATGGAATTTAGGTTACTTTACTTATATATTTTTTAAAAAAATAGTTATTTTTTAATATTTTTTATTGATACCCATTTGAGGCTCATGGAATTTCCAGTTACAAAAATTTTGAAAAACCAAAAATTATTACAAACACAAGAAAGCATTCGACATGCAGTCCTATATTACATTTTCTACACTGCTTGCGCACATTTGTGCCACATATGGCACATTTCCTTTGTTTTCTCTCACAGGTCCTTTCCAATACATGTCCAATTGGATCAAATATGATTGGAAAAATCTTGTACCTTGAGGTACAAGATTTTTCTTTGTTATGCTTGAACTGGGTCTTCCAGTGACTTAAGGATTGGATAATGATTCTTTTTTCATAAATATTCTTGCAATATTGCGTCTGAAGTCTGATAACGAGATGTTTTTATTCGAAGCAGTATAAAAAGTATGGGCGTTAACAACAGCAACATCAATGGCATTTGTAAAAAGAGGAAAATACCATTTCTTACCTCTGAATTTAATGCGATACTTTTGGACATTTCAGTCCAGCTTGTCAACCCCACCCATATATTTATTATATTGCCCTACAATGTTTGGTCTATCCACTCGACATTCTTTCTTTTCTTTCTTAGAATATCTTTTCACTTTTTATAAAGGTTATAGTCCTAAATAATTTGACAGAACTTTGACGCAGTTATTGTCATTCCAAATCAATGCAAAAAATTTTATTACTTTCATCATAACAATAATCGTATGCTCCACGTTCTTTCAATTTCAATAATAATTCAAAGCTGGTAAAGAAGTTGTCGAAAAATATTTCATATTCTAATTCATACTGCAGAAAAGAACTATTGTCGTTGAAATGCAATTTCTTTTTATTTCTAAAAACCTGTGCTTTGACATACAGTTTCTAACGCAGGTAAGATTCAGATCTTCATCTTCACACCAGTATAATACTGCCCCGAAACCGCAAAAGTAAAAAAAAATTATGAATTACTAAAATACTTAAATATTATCAAATTTATATTATAGCATATTCGATAAGCCCCAAATGGGGATCAATATATTTTATAGTATGTTTTTCATAATAAGTATCATATATACTTATAAATTATTGTGCTATTGACTAAAAGGATGTGTTAGTAGTCTCGCACACGAATCTGCCAAAAAAGCAAAAAAAAAATACGAACAAAAAGTTCACTAGAAAACAATGTAAACATTAAAACATCATTTTACTGCATCGGTTATAAATTTATATATCAAATACTTTTACAAGTTAGGTAATATTAAAACAAGAAATAAATTTGAAAACTAGAAGGTATGTGTGTTTAACGAATACAAATTTTATTTAATATAATCCTATTGTAAGTAAAAAATAAATAAAATATTCAAATCCCCATTTGGGGATGTCGGAAGCGAATGGGTTAATGATGAAATACAATTTCACTAATATGACCACCGCGACTTCGCTTGACATAGTGCATTCGTTTAGTCAAATTTTGTGATCCAATTTCGTGATTTATACATTCAGTGTTTATTTTTAATGCTTCTGTTGTTTATCGTTCATCAGTATAAACCGCTGATGTCACGTAACTCAACAGAAAATTCAATAGAGTTAAATCGCATGATCTTGTTGGTCAATTGATGAGCCCATTTCGTGAAATAATGGACTCATTAAACTTTTGTTTCAATAAGTTTATTGAAGGTTTTACAATTTCTAGGTATTGTTGAAGTGTAAACGTTCCATGATAAATTTCCAAACTATACTGGGTTGATATTTTAAATGGAATTTTTATTTGAATTTTTCTTTTGACATTTTTATTGGAAAACTATAGTAAGGAAGTAAATATACGAGGTGTGATCAAAAAATAAGGTGAATTTTTATTTTTTTCAAAGAATATTTATTTATTCATCAATTTTTATTTTATCCCCTTCAAAGTAATTCCCCTCGGATATAATGCACTTGTGCCAACGCTTTTTCCAATCCTCAAAGCATTTCAAAAAATCATTTTTTGTGATCTTGTTCAGCTCCTCTTTCGATGCCGTCTTTATTTCCTCAATCGTTGCAAAACGCCGTCCTTTCATGGGCCTCTTCAGTTTCGGGAACAAGAAGAAGTCACAGGGGGCCAGGTCTGGGGAATACGGTGCCTGCGGCATCATTAGTGTGTTGGTTTTAGCCAAAAATTCGCGCACAAGCAACGATGTGTGAGCAGGGGCGTTATCATGGTGCAAAAGCCAATTTTTGTTCTTCCACAAATTCGGACGTTTCTGGCGGATTGCTTCGCGCAAATTGCGAATAACTTGCAGATAATATTCCTTATTTACTGTTCTACCCTGTGGCAAGAACTGATGATGCACCACACCCCTGCAATCAAAGAAAACTGTAAGCAAAACCTTCACATTCGATCGAACTTGGCGTGCTTTTTTTGGTCTTGGTGATCCGGAATGCCTCCACTGGGACGATTGAGTCTTAGTTTCGACGTCATAACCGTATACCCATGTTTCGTCACCTGTTATGACCCTGTCGAGTAAATCTGGGTCGTCGTTGACGTCATTCAATAGCTCTTGGGCGATGCTCATGCGACGGTTCTTTTGGTCGAAATCGAGCAATTACGGAATATACTTCGCTGACACACGTCTCATGTCTAAAACACCCGTTAAAATTGATTGGCACGAACCGAACGAGATGCCAATATCATCAGCAATTTCTCTAATGGTAATTCGACGATTTCCCAACACTATTTTCTTCACTTCTTCAACGTTCTCATCAGTTGTTGACGTGCTGGAGCGTCCAGAACGAGGTTCGTCGTCGGTGTCTTCTCGGCCTTCTTGGAAGAGTTTATACCACTTGTAAACATTTTTTTGGCTTAAAGTAGACTCATCGTATGCCACTTTCAACATTTCAAGTGTTTTGGAGCACTTGATTCCATTTTTCACAAAAAATTTAATGCAAACTCTTTGATCCATGATTTTCGACAGCGGAAAATCGTGGAGCCTGCAAAACACTTCTAACTTTTATGCCTCTCACCAACAAACTAAACATGCTACATAGCTGAAATTTGGAACATATATTCGAGACGAGTGTACCAACATAACCAAATAAAAAAATCGAAGATCGAACGGATGTAGCCCGCTAAATTTCAAAATTCACCTTACTTTTTGATCACACCTCGTATGTCTAAACCTCATAGTTTCATTTAGACCACCATATATATCTTATTTTTTTATTTATTAAATATTGATTTTTTTACAATAAAACGCTTATAGACTAACTTCCAAGGCTTTATTTAAAAGTCTTTAATATTTGGCTATCCCTCCTTTTAGTTTTATCACTGCTTTTGCCCTTTTTTGTATATTGTGGGCAAATCGATGATATATCTCTAATGGATTTTTATTAATTATCAGAAAACTCTTGTTTTCTAGAGATGCATTTATATATCTCTATGGTCTTTTTGAACACATAACATAAGTGCCTAATTGGATTTAAATTTGGCAATTGAGCAGAACAGATAAGAACATTGACTCTCTATTCTTGGAACCAGTTCATCGAAATTGTACTGTATGACACAGTGTGTGGTTTTGTTGTAACGTTGTTAGAACGTTTAACGTTACCAAAAAAAAATATTTATAAAATGCTTCAAAACTTGGTTTAATTTCAAAGTGTGTTACTATTCATTCCACCCTCGCAAAAAAAATATTTATCATACACAGCATGATATTATCCCCATTTAACTTGACTGTAAAACTGATACGATCTTTATGATAAACTTTGCTAGTATAGGGTGTTTTTTTTTAAACGTGATAGAACTTTAAATTGAATCCCTATCGAAAGTTCTATCTAACCTAAAAACACCTTTATGTATATATATATATATATATATATATATATATATATATATATATATATATATATATATATATATATATATATATGTGTATCTATGTATGTATAAAGGTATAAAAAGGTATTTTTTAGATTGAATAGAACTTTCAATAGATATTAAATTTAAATTTCTATCACACTTAAAAAACACCTCTATACAATGTCGCACATAAGTTGACTAAGAGACGCTAAAAATCTAAAATGTATAAAAAACAGTTATTAAATAGAAAATTCATATTTTATGTTGCAGAATGCGTTTAAAATATTTTCTTATTTATATTGAAAAATAACGTCATAAGTGTCTTATATCAATGTTCATTTCATTTGAGTAAATGATTTTGAATCATCGAGTGTTATCTCAATTTCTATATAATTTCTTGCCAATTTTGTTTATTATTCCTTTCTCTAAGCGAAGTTTTTTTTTGCAGCCGTTTAACTCAGCTTCCAAAAGTCAGCGACGCACTGTATGTATCATATTTTTTTTAAATTGAGAATTCTATTATTCCCACAAGCTCCAAAAACATTAACAGAAACTTATTAGTTTTCGATCTTTTCTTATTCTAGTTTTTCTTTTTCGACGAGTTCTATTTTTAATTTTTTTTAAAGAATCAAAAATTTTCAATATCTTAATACTCGTTTGAAATCCAGAGCATTTATTTTTTGCAAATTTGCCTTACTAAAGACATTCCAGATAAATCAGTATGATTTTTATTCGTTGAAATTCACTCACTTCCCTGATTTTTGGTATTATTGTGATCACACTGATAATAAGAACTCACAAATTTGTTTGAAGTCAATTTTACCGTTTTTGCTCATATTCTTACACTATTGTACCTGAAAAATGAGTAACTCAAAATTGGACTAAAGAATTCAGTGTGATCATACATTAGTAGACTAAAAAACTTCCTCTGATGACACTTGAGCTATAAGCTACGAGGATCGTTTGATAAGTATGGTAAAAAGTAAGAAAAACTAAATTGAAAAATTTAATTAAATTAAAAAATAAATAAATTTACTCTATTTATCAAACGACCCTCGTGAAATGATTAAAGTTATTAAATTTGTTTGAGATAATGTAAATAAAAAAAATGATTGTCTAAACAATAATTCTCAAAATTTAATAAATGCCTAATTTTTTTAGACAAAATTATATATATATATATATATATATATATATATATAATTCTAAAACTAAGAGTAATAGAGGACCATTTGAATTACCAAAAGTCTTGAAAACGATATTATAAGAATTTTTTTAAGGCACTAAACTGAATATCTGACTTAAAACTTGCTGACGGTATTATTTTTTCAACAAGTTCAGATAGACTTGAAAAAAGACAAAAATAAGCAAGGATCTTATAATAAACTTTAGCAAGACAAAAATAATGGACAATGAATTTTCAGTTCGAAAAAAAAGAAGTTGAAAATTATGTTTATCTATAGTTTTCCAATAAGCGCTTCAGAAGTTTAAATAGAAATAAAACGAAAAATATTTAATTAATTAGTTATTTATTTTCGTTATTCTTAAGAATATTCTATAGCATTAATGATGGAGCATAATTTCACTCAGATGAGCACCACAAATTCAATTGACAAAGTATATTCGTTTAGTCTAATTTTGTGGTCCAATTTCATGAATTACACGTTCATTGTTTATTTTTGATGCTTCTGTTGTTTGTGGTCCATCAGCATAAGCAAAAGACTTCACATAACCCCACAGAAAATAATCCGATAGAGTTAAATCACATGATCTTGGTGACCAATTGATTGGTCCATTTCGTAAAATAATAAACTCATTAAAATTTAGTTTCAATAAGTCTATTGTAGTTTTTACAATTTCTAAACTTTGTTGAAGTGTTAAACGTTCCATGATAATTTGCCAAACTATACTGAGTAGAAATTTCAAAATAAGCTTAAAAAAAATTCAAACATGGCTGTCACCAGCTGTCATAGTTGTTAGAAAACCCTATACAAATGCACCTTATTACAATTTTTTCATTTTGTACACTTGATGAGTAAATAATCTATTTTTGCTAATTATCTAATTTAGCATTTTTTTCGAGTTCTGTTCTTTTTATTTCGATTTTCTTCGAGCAAGGAAATATATTAAACGATATTTTTATTTTTCCTTCAATCATATCAAGTCTTGTTTATTATCTGACTTCATCTAATTATTCAATCATTTCCTTTAACTCTTCCGTTTTATTCACGAAAATATCATTAACGTCAGCAAAACGGAAGTGATTGAGTCGTTCACATTTCACTTTTGTTCGTTTGTCACTTTTCCAGTCGAACGACTTCAACACTTTTACGCTTATTGTAATCAATTTTAATGAAATTTCTCTCTCTGTTCTCGCTTTTTTCAATGGTAATATTTGTTTTTTTTTCGTTTAATTCGTACTTTGAATAATCTAACTCAAATAAACAAACTTTGTAATGTGTATATATACAGTGAGTCAAAGTGAAACTCATACAGTATCATGTTCAATAAATTTTTAAATAAAAAAAATCCCTTTTATATTCGACTTAAATTGTTTATTAAAGATATTTTTATCATATAAAAGTAAATAAATCATAAAATAATACTTAAAGTTAAAAAAAAGTACGAATTCTGAAAAATCATTCAAAAACACATCAAAATGAAATTCATACAATTAACAAATTGTTTATTTAATTAAAATTGACAATGGATTGAATTATTTTAGTACTTAGTAAAGTAGCCTTTATTATTTTTTATAGCCTTTAAACGATTCAGGATGGATTTAACTAATTTTTCACAATAAGCTAGATCAATTTTTTCCATTTTTCTAATAACGCTTTTTTAAATCATTTTTATTACTAATAGTGTGTGTTCTAATGGCAACTTCTAAGTGATTCCATAGATTTTCAATTTTGTATTTATTATAAGAATTAAATAATAATTACATAATGCTAAAGTACAGATTTTATGTTTTTAAAAGATAATTTCATTTTAAATTAAAAAAATATCAAATTAGTCACAAAATCTTAATAAATAACGTACTAAAGTTAACAAATTATAAAATTAATTTTTAAATCCTTGCACAAATCACTATAATATATGCCCTTAACAATAAAATAAATCAAAAACTATAGAAAAATAAGAAACATTAAAATATAGTAAAATTACATAAACAAATGGTATAGAAAATAAGGGAATGGTGTATATTTATAATAATAAGATGAGATGGAAAGATGGAGTTATGAATGTGGAAATAAACAATAATTACGGATATAAAGAGAAGACTAAAGAGATTGAAATGGAAATGAGAGAAATATATTTATTTGTTGTTTTGGAAGGCTCTGACGATGATGGCATCGCCATCGAAATGCATCTGCCGATATAATTATAGATTATATAATTATAAATAATAAGTGATTATTGAACACTTTAAATTATTGTGGTGTTGGGGTTAAAATTCATTTGTGTAAAGAAATATATTTGTTAAATACTGCACTACATAATTTTAAATCTCAATTTTTACAAAATAAAATATAAATTTTTATAAGTGTTTTTGTAAAATATTAATTTTTATATGTTATATAAATATATATATAACACTAGTTCCAAAATCTAAAAATATATTTATAAAAAATTAATTTACAAACAACTTAAAAAATTGTTAGTCGTAAAATACCAAATTATTATTTTACACAATTTTGTTATCGTTGCGGACCGTCATTAATTTTCAAATATTTTTAATACAATAGCAATCATGATTGCTATTGTTTGAAAAAAATACAGTAAATTAGTGTCACAAACATGCGTTCCTATTATTTTACGTTATATTGCGTCAGCTCAAAAAAAAAACTAATCTGAAAAAAATTAACGAAGTGAAATTTCCTCTATTCTCTATTCGACACGCTTTCAAAAACATGCTGTACACAATAAACAAACTTTAATTATTTTTGTTCAAATAAGATGTATTTCAGTATGTCAATGGAAATGTGTAAAAAAAGTAATGGATATGTCATGTTTGCTAAGAAAATCGTTAATATTGATATAAGTAATAGTTTTTTTTTAAAAAAAAAATGATAAAATATTATTTTGACTACATGTGCTGGACTTTCATAAGATCGATCACTTTTAAGTATTAAATTTCAATAATAATAAATTTATTTTATAGATAATTATTAAAAAATAGCTAATGTATTAGATTTAAAACGAGTGTCTTGACGTCGTGTTTTTCCTTTTTTATTTTGAAAAAAATGATTTACATTATTTCGTATATTTAGATTTCGATACTATTCTAAAATTATTCAAAAATATTAATAAATAATCATCGGAAAATTTTCAAATTAAATCTGAAAAGTCATATATATATATATATATATATATATATATATATATAATATTGAGAATCTAGATATATAAGAAAGCCTAGGAAAATACTCATGAGTAGTTGGGACATAATGATAAGGAAATTCGTCAAAATAGATTTGAAGAGAAAGAAAGCATTGGACGGTTGAATTGGAGAATTTTGGGAATGGTTTTCATCCTACAGTGGATTGTGAGGGGTCGATCGATAATGATGATGGTATGCCATCATCATTAGCCTCTTTCTATCCATTAATGAGTAAAAGTTTCTCTCAAAACGTTTCATTTTCACTGATGCAACGTTTTTCGCAATCATTTCAGCTTGACAATTTTTTCATGTTTCTATCCCATTTTTTAATGAATTTCTTCTTGGGCTTTTTTACATTTGTTTTCTTCAAATCAAAAATTTGATGATACTTCTTACACCCTATATATATATATATATATATATATATATATATATATATATATATATATAGGGTGTTTTTTTAAGAATAATTAAATTGAATTCCTGCCGAAAGTTCTATCTAACCTAAAAACACCATTTATCATACATTTTTATACACACACAAACACATACATGTATATATAGGTTAGATAGAAACACATGTTTATACACACACATGTATATATAGGTGAGGTATTTATAGGTTAGATAGAACTTTCGATAGGGATTCAATTTAAAGTTCTATCACACTTGAAAAAACTCCTATATGGATGTACGTATATGTGAATATATGCTAATAATATTTTGTAAATTTTCCAACATTTTCCTTATTCAATTAAGATATGAATCTAATCCTCATATATCGACATAAATATTAACACAGTAATTAAATTTCTTTTTAAATGATATTTAATATTATTGATTATTCAATACACAAACGTTTTGCTGTAATTTATAACTCGATGTCTTTATTAGCACTACCATTGTTTGAATCGATAGAAATAATTACTTCATTATATAATTGTACGATTCCGTGACTCCTTTAATTCCACAAAAACCATTTGTGTATTTTTTTTCTAATCATCTAAAACCCAGCTGATTTTTAGATAACTCGTAGGCGAGTTAACGATAATTTCAAACAAATGTTATATTTCAATCTACTTGTAAAAATGAGAATTTCTATAATTTAATGAAAACATACAACCTGGATTTGTGTGGAATATGAATTAGTAGACTAATTATAGTTTTTAGTCAATTTTAGAATTAGCTAAAATTAAACAGTTGCAAATAATTTCTTAATTATTAGAGCAAATAAGATAACGTTAAAAGTAATGAAACGAGAAGAATGAAAGAGGCTGAAATATCTTTCAATTTTTAATGTTTGTTTATTTCTTTTTTCTCTTAAATTCGTTCAGAAAATTGATAATATATCCTTTCATGCAGATGAATTATCATTTTAACACCACAAGATGTTATAAAATGTTCTTTAATCATTTATTATTCACTTTTTATTTAGAGATTTTATAACACTATGCTCTGACAATGATGTCTTTGCCATCGAAATGCGCATTAGCTATTTTTTGTTATAAAAAATAGAGTAAACAATAAATGATTATTGAACATTTTATAGTATCTTGTAGAGTTGGGGTGATTATTCATTTGTGTGAAAGTGAATTTGATACCAGTTTCAAAACAAATAGATAATATTATTACTCATTTTCAGTTTTAAAACACGTTTTATAAAAATGTTACTACAAAGAAATTAAATTTTAAATTATTGCCTGAAACAAATATTGTAACTTTTCTATCTCTATATTAACCCTTTCCAACGCCATATAACTTTAAATTCATGCACTCGTACATCTGTATTTTTAAGTCTTGTTTTATTTTTTGCCATAAGGTAATGTAGCATTTTATTGTTGCACCTCTTCATCATAATCAAAGAGTTTATTTGCAATAATTTGCAGTTCTTGATTCTCGCACCGGAGTATTTATTGTTTAAATTTGTTTCGAAATAATAGCGATTACGTCGTATAAATATTATCGTTTCTGCTTTTTCATTATTTGAGTAAACAAGAAAATTAAATAATAATAATAAATACCTCTTTTTCATTATATTTAAGAGTTATTGGAGTGTTAAACGTTCCATGATAATTTGTCAAACTATACTGACTTGAATTGTCAAAATGAGTTTTAAAAAAAATTTCAAACTGTCAAATTTCTGACATTCTTATTGGAAAATTATTCAAATCCAAAAAAGTTTTATTGCTTATAAATAATTTGTACATGAATTTTATAATTAACATGTGAAATAAAATTTAACTATATAATTAGCTATTCTATTTTTCTAAAAATAATTTAATTGATTTTTTTTGGATTACAGTGAGATAAAATGATTGATTTTTTATTGTTTATGAAATATAGGTCCAGGAAAAAATTTTCAAAAAACCTCTTTTAGTTTGGGTAAAAAATAAAATAAAACACACAAAACATATTTTATATTTATATTTATATTGGAAAACTCTGTACCTATCTATATTTAAACTCAAAAAAAAAAAAATTAACTTTCACACTATATTTTCAATATTTTTATCAGTATCATAGAAGTACACTTTCCAAGAGTTCTATTTTTTGGACACAATTGTATACATTTAAATAAATATCACCAAATTTAATTTTCAGTAATCGAACTTTTTGAAATGAAACCAGTCAATGTTTTTTGTTCTTTAAATATCGACGATGATAAATGAACTTCGGAACAAATATATTCGCGATACTCTGACACGAGTAAGTTTAAACTCGTGTCAATTTTAAATGTAATGAATGCTTACTATCGATCGATCATCAAAACTTTCCGAATCCTTATACTTTGTGATCACCTCGAGGAGACATTAAAACATCATTGCACGCAAGAAAGTTCTCCGGAGACACTGACGTAAACTACCACTGCTGTACAGACAGTCTAATGCCACCGCTGAGAATATATATATATATATATATATATATATATATATATCGACTCGTTCTTTTTTACCCATCAGACAAGCTACACACACGTAGCATGTGTGTTTTTTTATTTTATTTTTGTGGTAATAAATTGTTGCCTTTGAGGTATCGTAAATTCTCAGGGAGTAACCATCGAAAACAGTTGTTCGATTTTTCGTCACTGAGTTGTAGGTGTTAATAAAACTCTACATATTTTAAGACGTGACAAAAATTAAATAATTCTGCTCTTCACATTTCCATTCCTCGATATGGTTAATTTATTTCCCATGTACTTTTTATCGCTCGTTCGTTTCTATCGTCGCAACTAATAGTAATAAACGTTTTGTCGATTAAGAACAATATATGATTCATTATTGATAACAAAGTTTTTTGGTACGAATTGTAATTGAAATTTATTTTTAAAGTTGAGATTGTATTTATTTTCTCTACTATATACGTGTTTGTTCCTACAAACTTTTACTGGATATTTTCCTTCGGGTCGTTTATCTTGCTTTGCACAACGACCTTTTTCGACACTTGTGCCATTTATGTTTAAATAGATTAATTTATGGATATTTTTATGTTATTGTAAACAATGTAGTTAGTTTTTGTGTATATAAAATGAAATCATAATAAAAACCGAGATAATACCACTGTTAAATCTAATTACTTTTACTCGATATTGTTTGTATAGAGTCATCCAAATGGGACGCCTAGATTTTATGTTTTATTAAAAAGAAACGTGTGTATAGTTTTTTTTTTTTTTAAATAAAACACAATTCTAGACATTACATTAGGATGACCAAATATGTTACCTTCTCATAATTTATATCTTCTTTAACACAAATGAATTTCTAACCCCAACATCACAATAGTTTTTAAAGTGCTCAATAATCACTTATTGTTCACTTTATTTATAAATATAACGGCGGATGCATGTTGATGGCGACGTCATCATCGGTAGAGCCTTTCTGCTTGAAAAAACTTATTTACATAGAGAAAATCATTGTAAAATACTAATTGAAACAAACTAAATTAAATATAAAAAGAATTGAACGAGAATTAAAAATGAAATAAGAATTTTATAATCCCTAATTAAAAATTAATCTAGTTTTTATATAATTGCTCAATTTCTTATATACATTAAAATATTTATTACTCGTGTTACTGAAACGAAAATATCTTGCTTCATAATTCGTTTTAAAATATATGTAACCATTAAATATAAACCTTATTATAACTTCATAGTTCAATATTCAGTAGGTCACTAACGCCGTCAATTGCAACACTAAATAGAAAGTATATTACCTGAAATAAAATTCCTTCGGCGACCTTTAACATTGATCTCACGTGTTAGTCATTGAATTGCAATCATCTTTATTTTAGTTTGATACATTCACGGTTTTATTATCAAATTATTTCGATTATTAACCCTTATCGGACGTTAACATTTTGTACTTAACTTTCCGCTAGGTCGGAGATATATTTGAGTGCTTATTGTAAGAGCAGAGTAATTAACGTTAATTGATATAAAAAGATAGTTTTGTGCATAAAAATATTAATATTTACATTTTAAATGTTTACATTTTATTAAACGTGTAATCTCGAAGCTTAAATGTTATTTATATTTTTTCATTGTATGGTATTTTTTGAAACATTTTCCTACATGAAGGAATGGTTTTTTGTTACAAGTTTCGCAGAAGTATATAGTCGTCTTTTACTAGTCTTTCACAAAACAACCCCGAAAAAAGCACTTATTCATCATATAAAATATCTCTCCAATTGTGCCAAATTGACCTGGTTGTTAAGTTTTTTTTTTTTTAATTTCCTCATTGACATAAGTTAGTTTGCATTAAAATTTCTGTTATAAATTCGTCCGTACAAATTTTTTTAAAATAATTTATAGGCTCCTGCACATTTCCGAAGATTTGGCGTCCTATATTTGTAAAAGGAATACTTGAAGTTAAATTGTCTTCATCATCACTGTCGATTTCAATCCAATCTTCATCACAATTAGGAACAATTTCACTTTCCACTTCGCTTTCCTCTTCAATTAAATATTGAATATGAATCATTTTTTTTTCTTGACGGAAATATAACACTTGTATCACTGTCTCCTGCATCACAAGAATTAAAATCACTTGCCGAATATTCAAAATTTTCACATATTTCACTACAACTATCACTATTACTTTCCATATTGCTATAGTTTTCTTTATTCATTTTTGGAGGAATAAAATATTATTATATAAGTAAAATAATTGTTGAAATATGACAGAACATGTTGTCTGCTATCGAGTAAGAATTAAACTGTAAAAACATACAGTGTGTACATTCAGCAATAAGGACTTTGTTACTTGTTCAGTCTTGTCACCTCGCACGTGACATACGACTGATAGAGCAAAGTTGTAATGTCACGTCAGAGGTGACATACGACCGATAAGGATTAATCAATTATTTCCTTTCTTATATATATATATATATATATATATATTTGTGTGTGTGTATATATATATATATACACACACACACACATTCACACATTGGGTGTACCCATAAGTAATGTCGTTTTTTCAGTGTCAAAACTGCACTCGAAGAATATTTTACTTCTTCAAAATCACCCTTATTTTAAAAAAGGGAATTTTGTAAAACGACTTTACTTATGGGTGCACCTAATATTGAGGATATCCGAAATGAATATCGTATTTTTCAAAGTTAAGTTTTAAGCGTCAGTCGTGCTTTGCTCGTCTATACCTGACAATGTCTATGGTTAAATCTGTGTTTGTGCACATCAGGTCTCTACATTTCGATATTTACAAAACATATTTTGTCCTTGAATTTATAATGGCAGAATTTATACCAACTGAACAATTTGTACGAAATTGTATGTTATATGAGTTTCTTAAAAAAAATTATGCAATTCATATTTCTTCTTAGTATCTTTTTATGCCGATTTTTTTCCTATAAGCAACGAAAAGCAACGAAAGCTCCTTTAAGCTTAATTCAACGAAAAGTTCTTCAGTTTTATGAACAAATGAAGGAATCAGAGCCATTTACTTCCGCTTCTCAAACTGATAAGGAATTTTCGGCTAGCAAAGGATGGTTAACCGGATTTATATAGAAAATGTATTTTGTAAAATACATATTAAAAAAGTCATAGTTATTGTCATTAAAGTTCACAAATCAAAAAACTATTAATTTCTAAAAAGCAATCATAAAAAATACACTTTTAATTTACGTCTTTTGTGCGAACTTTCTTTAAATGTATTCCAAAGTATATATATATGTGCATAAAACGTGTCATAAGAATTTAGTTGAACATTACTTGTTACCCGTATATATCATTACTTACCGTACGTAAGCGACAAGAGTGGCTATCCTATCCCTAGGGAACATTTTATCGTAGTCACCCCTATTTCCATGTCTCCAGGTAATCTTTCCGGTGGATATTTACTTAGAGCACGCTTGATAATTCGTGTCGCAGTTTCCTTTCCGGATGCGAATTTTCTCACCGGCTCCTCGCACTTTTAAAACGTTCTGTAATTTCGATTAAATTATTTTCGGAGGTCACGATTTTTTTTATTAAAAATTATATTTATATTTATATATATATATATATATATATATATATAATATAGTTTCGAAAATATTAAAATTCGAAATAAATTGTCTGTTTTGTAATTATTATTTTTTATATAAAATTAAAATAACATGCTGTACTAGTAAAAGATATATTGGAAGTAAATTTAAATGTATTCTGTCTCATATTTACTCGTGAATTTTTAAAGAATCATATTTGAAACGATGTTAATTTTTTTTAAATTTTACAGGCATTTTATTTTTCTGAAATTATATTTTATATGCCAATGAAATAACAGCAAGGCTCTGATGATGATGGCGTTGCCATCGAAATGCATCAGCCGATATAATTATAAATAATAAGTGAACAATAAGTGATTATTGACCACTTTAAATTATTGTGGTGTTGGGGTTAAAATTCATTTGTGTAAAGTGAATCAGCCACAGTTCCAAAACAACAAGCAAATTTTATTTTTTAAGAATAATTTTAATAGAAAGAAATTTTATGTAGACAAAAGGATGTAAACTAGGACTGAAAATTACATCCTTTAGTCTCATTTGGACCTCCCTTCAAGATACAATTATTAGATGTACAAGTATGATTCCGCCGTTCATAAAAATAGATGGTTTTAGCTATATATTAAGATCAAATACTCAATTGCCTCGATTGTATGTTGATGTGCAGTGAAAAATCTTCAATATTCAATTTATCATACGTGGTAAAAGTGTAAACAACGTTTTTTTGTGCATTGAAAATGTCGAATTTTGTGCTAACAAAACAGCTATGTAGAAAGTTTTACTTTATTACTTAATTTTTAAAATCTGCTACTGTGAGTCATCGATTACTTATGAAAGATTATGATGAACATGTTTTATCTGAAAGATCATGTAGGGAATGGTTTCAACGGTTCAAATGTGGTGATTTTGGTGTGAGTGATAAAGATTGTGGGAAGTCACCAAAAAATTATCTGATGAAGAATTGCAGATATTATTCGATGAAGATGACGCTGAAACGCAAAAACAATTCGTTGTAGCATTGAGTATTACACAGCAAAGTATTTTTGATCGTTTGCATGCAATGGGAAAAAATTAAAAGGAAGGAAAACGGGTGCCACATGAATTGAAAGAAAGAGATATTGAAAAGCGAAAAACAAGCTATGAAATGTTGCTTACACAATTATTTTTGCATTGAATTATCACTGGGGATGAAAAATGGATTCATTCTGAGAATCCTAAACGCAAAAAATCATGGATAGATCCAGACTAAACATCAACATCGACTGCAAAAGAAATATTCATGGAAAAAAGATTATGATTTGCATTTGGTGGAATCAGAAAGGTATGGTGTACTATGAGCTATTGAAACCTGATCAAACAACTACAATTTGAATCGTGCATTGAAGCAAAAACGACCATAATGGGCCAATAGACACAAAAAGTGATTCTGTTCCACGATAATGCTATACCACACATTGCCAAACTAATGAAAGAAACGTTAGAAGAATTTAGCTGGAAAATCTGACCCCGACCGCGGTATTCATCATATGTTGCTAAAAAGAGTTTATTGATGATAGATATGTATGTGTATAATATTTATAGGGTATTCTAATAAGAGTGTCAGAACTTTGGCAGCTGGTGACAGTCATGTTTGAATTTTTTTAAGCTTATTTTGACATTTCAACTCAATATAGTTTGGCAAATTATCATGGAATGTTCAACACTTTAACAACACTTAGAAAATATTATATAAAAACTTCAATAGACTTATAAACAGCAGTTCGTCTTCAAAACAGCAGTTACGTTGTTTTGAAGACGTTAAAAATTGGCTTGATGGATTGATCTCATCAAAACAGAAAATTATTTTTTTGATGAAATTTATAAATTACTAAAAAAATAGGAAAATATTGTAACTAACGATAGAAATTTTATGGAATAAAAAAATATTTACAATTTTTCACCTAATATATATAGTAGAAAACCAAACGTAATATTAAATTTCTCTATACGATTTTATTTCTAAATTAATTGAACAAAATCATATTCTTCTATTACTGAGTTAGTTAATTTTTTTGTAGAATATAATGAATGATTAATATGTCAAATACGACAAGACCATTTATTTCCACACACGAATATCGTGAAAAATAATGTTTCGCATAGCGGAAAATCATTAAATTACACGGCATCCACACAAAAGTACGTAGATTAACGTAAACCATCAACGTTCGATTCCGAGAACATGTAAAAATACGTGTTCCGGATGCAGTGCGTTAATTAAACGCATTGCATCCGGATCCACATTTATAAGGCCTAACATTAAATCTTGTTGCGTCGGGGTCCGCATTCAATGTGATTGCCGAACGAAACGCTCGTTCCATTTTGTAGGCCGCTTTTTATCCGAATTTGTATCTACGTACAAGATAAACAAACCATCTATTCACTTGATTTCATGACAAAGCAGGTTAGTTCCTTATTACAACCGAATGATTAGAATTGGAGATAATCAGGCGGCTTATCGTAGCACGCATCTCGCAAATTACTGTCTTGTAACGTCGAAAATAAATTTACTCTGTTTATATTTATATACATACACACAAACATATTTATATATATATATATATATATATATATATATATATATATATATAATCAAAGATGGAGCAATGAGTTTGTCAAGTATAAAGGAAGTG
Organism: Neoneuromus ignobilis; assembly: GCA_029203775.1. Taxonomy (NCBI): domain Eukaryota; kingdom Metazoa; phylum Arthropoda; class Insecta; order Megaloptera; family Corydalidae; genus Neoneuromus; species Neoneuromus ignobilis. The sequence goes on along the minus strand of CP092088.1, from coordinate 1,112,197 downwards.
AGGGTTGGATAAGATTAGTAGTCTCTGTCAGGAAAGAATGGAAGATTTTTTGAAAAATATTTAAGACTAAAGACATTTGATGAGGCTTTTGCCCAGCAATAAATTAATATAGGTTTTTATGATGATAATGATTTTATATATATATATACGAGAGTCGTTTTATAAGTATGGTAAAAAAGTAAGAAATACTAAATTGTAGAATGTAATTAAATTAAACAATAAATAAATTTACCATACTTATCAAACGACCCTCGTATATATTAGGTAAAGCGAAAAGAATTGTCGTTTTTTTTACAATGCGAAAAAAAATATTTACAAAAATAATACATAATATTTATTCCAAAAGATAATTTCCATGGTTATTTTTTTAATATCTTGCTACAATTTAGATAAATTTTCGAGCAAGAATGTAATATATCTCTTTGCAAGATACAGCAAACTTTTTTGCAATTTGCCTTTTAATGTAACCTTCCTTACAAAGAAAACAAATATCTCTTTACTGTTCGACACTGATTTGCTTTGGTTTAGTCATTTCCTGTGATTAAATATTATAATGACATTTCAATGGATAATGTTTGTAGACAGTAGTGGGTGTATGAAGTAAAACCTTCGTTTGTAGATGCTTACGTGCAACTGATAAGAGTGTCGCGGCACCCACCTGGGGGCTTTTTCATCCAAATGTTGGTGCAAAATATTATGTACCCGTTCACACGAGATGCCTACAGCACTAGTAATCTCACGCACTTTCACTCTTCTGTCATCCATCACCATATCATGGATTTTATCAATGATTTCTGGAGTGGTAACTCAACAGAACATGATTTGTATTAATATAAACATGCAATAGAAGAAACCTATTTGGAGCATTCTTTGTTTTTCTGTCCTGAATATAACATGGTTATCGAACACCGGTATAGTCATAAATCGCTAACACAAAAAATTCCAAGAAATGCTGTTAGAAAACCTAATATTATTTACTAATCTTCGTCCATTTTTTTATTAAATGTTTATTATGTACAATTTTTTTTTTTGAGATTTATTGATTTTTTTTTTGTTTAGTGAAAAATATATTTGTTTCCAAACTTTGGACGGTAGTTTATATATATATATATATATATATATATATATAAAGCGGAAGGGATATATATATATATATATATATATATATATATATATATATATACAAGAGTCGTTTGTTAAATATGGTAAAAAAAAAGGAAAACTAAATTAAAAAATATAATTTAATTAATTAAATTAAACAATAAATAAATTGTCCATACTTATCAAACGACTTTTGTATATATTGCAGTTGATCAAAAAATATCATACAAATTCAAAGAATTAAAAAAAATTAATGATATAGGAATTAATATTGAGAAAATTCTGCTTCCTCTCAATATTTGGTTTAAAAAAAATATTCTTGAATTACACGTTCAAATTGTACAATTGGACACAGTATCTTGTAGAATTTCTCTTTCAATCTAAACAGCTCATCAAATATTATTTTTTTCCAATCGTATCAGATGCATAGAATTATCTTTATAAATGTAATCCAGCTTTTGAGATTGCATGAATAAGTTTCTTAAGTTTTCCAACTTCTCTTCTCTCCACATTATTGTATTCCAATTCTCATCGTTATTATTTATAACTAAATGGTCAGTGATCGACAATTTTATTTCGACTGAGCAACAAAACATCTATCCATTTTTTTCCAAAAAAAAGATGAGATTAAATAGTAAAATTCAAAAGTTAGATTATTAAGATTAAATAGTTGTTCTATTGTAATAACTTTATTATTTGATTGAATATCTTTGTTATTTATAAGTGTTGTTGTTTTTATTTCTTCTTTAGTATTTTTTTATAGAATAGGTTATATACATGGAGATTATAATATAAATCGATTTATTATTTTAGTTTTAATATTTGTTTTATCAATAATATTATTAATTATTAGACCAAATTTAATTTCTATTTTATTAGGTTGAGACAGTTAAGTTTCTTATTGTTTAGTAATTTATTATCAAAATGAAAAGTCTTATAATGCTGGAATAATTACTGCTTTATTGAATCGAATTGGGGATGTGGCTTTATTAATAGCAATTGCTTGAATATTAAATTTTGGTTCTTGAAATTATATTTTTTATTTGGAAGCTATACAAAAATGCTTAGAGATAAAATTAATTTATGGTATAGTAATTTTAGCTGCTATTACAAAAAGAGCTCAGATTCCTTTTTCGTCTTGATTACCTGCTGCTATAGCAGTTCCTACTCCTGTTTCTGCTTTAGTTCATTGTTCAACTTTGATTACAGCTGGTATTTATTCATTAATTCGTTTTAATATTTTAATGGAAGGGCAATTTTTTGCTTATACCTATAAGTCACATTAGCTCACCAAACCCATCTTTTGTAAGTGGTCATTATTTGCTGTTCATGTGTTTGTATCTTGTTTTTTTTATTGTTATGTAAATTATATCATCGACATCAGACGATTATCTGGAATGTGGATCCTTTTCGAGATTGAAATTTCCATTACAAAAATTAACCAAATTACACCAAATCATGTTTTTTTGTGGTAGTTACTATATTATTTCTTTTCTTCAAATTAGACAATATTATATAACGGAAGTGCATTTCTTTATTACTTATTTTCAATTTTCAAAAATATTGCTACAGAAAAAACTATAAAATTTAATTTATAATGAATATAAAATTTAATAAATAATGATTCTGTAATAAATATATTAACCCTTATCGGACGTTAGCATTTTGTACTTAACTTTCCGCTAGGTCGGAGATATATTTGAGTGCTTATTGTAAGAGAAGAGTAATTAACGTTACTTGATATAAAAAGATAGTTTTGTGCATAAAAATATTTATATTTACATATTAAATGTTTACATTTTATAAAACGTATAATTTTCAAGCTTAAATGTTATTTATATTTTTTCAATGTGTGGTATTTTTGAAGTATTTTTCTACATGAAAAAGAATGGTTAAATAATATATATATATATATATTATATAATGGTTATATATACAACTATCACTGTTACTTTCCATATTGCCATAGTTTTCTTTATTCATTTATGGAGAAATAAAATATTATAAGTGAAATAATAATTATATATATATATATATATATATATATATATATATATATATAAATATATATATATATATATATATATATATATATATATATATTCAGCAATAAGGACGTTGTTACTTGATCAGTCTTGTCACCTCGCACGTGACATACGACTGATAGAGCAAATTTGTAATGTCACGTCAGAGGTGACATAGAGATAAGGGTTAATATATGATGAATTTACCAAAACAAATAAAACATGATGACCTCGTATATTTCTATTTAAATGTATAATATTGTAAAATCGAATACTTTTTCTGTATATATATATATATATATATATATATATATATATATATATATATATATATATATATATATATATATATATATAAAACTCGAGTTAGTAACAACCGCAGTTCAAAACACCATTAAAATGAAATTTAAAATTCAGTAGCATAATATATGCACTTCATCAATAAAAGTACTCTTTTGTGTACTCGCCCATCCACCCACCCACACACACACACACACACACACATTCGCCGTAAACATTTTCTTTCGAATCGCGTTTAAAATATCATTGCAGCGAATATCAAAAGAGAAACATGGCAAGGAAGTGTGTGCGTGCGTCATGTTAATGATCGCGTTTGCGCTTTGGGAATAAAAAATTAGCGTGTGACTTTTTGATAAGTCGTCGCATATAAATATCCCTGCAGCTCCATACATTTTTCATAATGCTGAATTACACTGATGTCATCTCACATATAACATAAAAAGAGTCTCGAGCGAAATTGCTTTTTTCTGTATCTTGTATCATTAGTAATGATTCTCCAGAGGCACGGCTTCGAGACGACGAATCCAACGAAAGTGGAACAGAGGCGACCGAAGCGAGGTCATTCGAACGCTGGCTGGCAGCGTACGCACGCACGCAAGCACGCACGCACGCTCGCACGCAATGAAATAACTGTACATACAGCTCTCCTCGATTGATATTGTGCACATCAATTTGGTATTATATCTTCCAGGCCGTATTGTTCCTACGTTTTGTTGTAACGTTTCTTTTTTTTTTTTGTTTTTTAAAGCATCATAAGCAATTTTTCAACTGGATATAAAACGAAAATATTGAACCGCCGAGACAGAGTAACGTAGCTAAACGTTTTAATAATGAAAACGAGATAAAATATACACTTTTGTACAAGAAATGAAAAATATTTTTATTCGCCATGAAATGGATTTTTATGTTTTTGTTTTTGCACTTGTACATATTTTATTAAGATTGTACATGTCTCGACAGAAAACATATTTACATTTAGATTATTTTTTTTTTATTTTATTTTTAGTTATCACGTCGTTTTTTTATAATAAATATCTTCTGTCTTTATTATTACTCATATTAAAGATATTTTTTAAGTAATTCGTAGGTATGAGTGAGTAATCATTGTTTCGTATTTCTTTTTTTTTGTAGAAAAAATAAAGTTAAAATATATGAACTGCTTGTTTGGAATTATAGCTAATTCGTTTTTACATACAGTGATTCACCTCGACTATGTTTTACAATTTCATTTCTCTGTTTATAATGAGATTTCTTTTTGATCTCCTTTTATACAAATGATCTTTATTCATCCGTCGTCCTATTTTCTTTGCAAGTGTCCTGATCATATCCAAAAAAGGGTTTCGAAAGCTTACACTGTATCAACTGTTAAGCATGGTGGTCTGGGGATGTTTCGGTAACAACAAATCGGGAAAATTAATAAAAATAGAAAGCACATTAAATAAAGAAGAATATTTGAACATTTTACAAGAATCAGCTTTTCTGTCAGGCATAAATATTATTGGACATAATGTAATTAAATTAAATAATAAATAATTTTACCATAATTATCAAACGACCTTCGTGTATATATATATATATATATATATATATATATATATATATATTCACAATTTCGATCATTTATTACTGTTAAAGATAAAAATATTCTTCTGCAAAAAAAATAGTTTTTCTTTTTATATATATTTTTCTTGCAAATATAGGATTTTTCAATAAGTGCTTCAGAAATTTAAATAGAAATAAAATAAAAAGTATTTGATTAATTATTTATTATTTTTATTTTTAATCATATTCTATACCATTAATGATAGGATACAATTCCACTCATATGATCACCATGACTGCTTGACATTGTGCATTCGTTTAGTCCAATTTTGTGGTCCAATTTCATTATTTACACGTTCAATGTTAATTTTTAATGCTTATGTTTATGGTTTATCTGCATAAACCAATGATTTCACATAACCCCACAAAAAATAATCCAATGGAGTTAGATCACATGATCTTGGTGGCCAATCGATTGGTCCATTTCGTGAAATAATAGATTCATTAAACTTTTGTTGCCATAAGTCTATTGAAGTTTTTATATTTTCTAAGCGTTGTTAAAGTGTTGGACATTCCATAATTTTGCCAAATTATTTTGATTAAAAACGTCAAACTGAGCTTTAAAAAAAATCAAACTTGACTGTCACCAGCTGCCAAAATTCTGACATTCTTATTGGAGTACTCTATAAATATTATACACATACTTATGTATCATCACTAAACTCGTTTTGTAAACCATTGTTGAGGAAAAACTTTACTAAAACTTTCTATACATTTTGAGCATTTCAATAGTGATCTTTTCATTCCACCACTAGGATTTTTCTTATATCTCTGTTTATGAGTCTCTTCTGGAATTTTTTTACATCTCAGATCCTGTAGACATCGAAGTTTTTATTTTTTTTAATGAGCAAAAAATAAAAAGTTCATGGTTTTTGGAATTCTATGGTTTTTTCTTCTTACTGCATAACCATCTCATTTATAATTTCAACTTTTCACTCATTCTATGACATCCATAACATCAGTTTTCTTTATAATGCATTCGTTTTTTTCTCACCAAATACAGTATACAGGTAACCCTCCTATAAATTATTTTGTAATTATTCACTATTTTATAATTTTCTGATATATTTTTTATAATAAAAATCGTGTTATCTAATGTAGAATGGTTTCTGCAATTCAGTACAAGGGTTTCCGCAATTTTCTTAACGTGTTAGAGCGAAACCGTGTTGTAGGAAGGTTACCTGTATATATATATATATATATATATATATATATATATATATATATACACACTGACGCGCATAAGTCATGGCACACACATGGGTAACAAACAATTTATTGATATATTTCAATGACGTCGTTAAATTTAAAAAAATATATTAAGGGGGTATTCTAGTCTAGAATTTCGAAAAAATCGATTTTTTGCATATTTTCAAAGTTTAGACCTTTAAGAATATGTCCTTAAGAGGATTTTTCCAAATTCGAATTATTTTTGGAGTTATAGCTATTTTTGTGCCGCGCCAACCAATCCGGTCTGGCCGGAATGAATCAACTTTAAACGTGTTTTTCTCGAAACTACTTTTTTCGACACGGTTGACGTGATATCTCAAGTTCTAATGGACCGATTTACTTGAAATTTGGTACAAAGTTTCTCAATATAACAGTGATTGCCCCGCCTAGTATTTTTTGAAAATTTTGTTTTTTACTATTTTTAAAAAATTCCGAAAGTTAAAAAAATAGGGCAAAAAATGACTGTTTTTTCACACTGCCACCATTTTGCGAAAAAAAAAATTTAATTTCCCTAGGCTGGGGTACTACTACATCCTTCTTTTTCAATAATTTCAAAAAAAAATTTTGTTTCATATGACTTGAAGGGTTGGAACCACGTCAACCAGGAGACACCTTTTTTTCGAGCTCCGACTTTGCTAGCCTGTACCTTTTTCAATTTTGATTTTTTTTTTTAATAATACTTTTTTATACTCTTAAAATGTCAATAAATAACTGATAAAAAAATGGATAGTAAAAATATTTGTTGTTTTTTTTATAGCGCCTGAAAAAACACCTAAAATTCGTGCGTCTAGACTAGAATACCCCCTTAAATTGAAAATAAATATAATATTCAATAAATTTATTCATTATATTTATTTTCAGTTGAATATATTTTTTTAATTTAAATTCATTGATTTATATCAATAAATTGCTTATGTCCCATGACTTATACGCGTTACTATATATATATATATATATATATATATATATATATATATATATATATATATATATATATATATATATGTGGTTAAGACTTAATTATCAGAAAAGCCAAGTAAGATATTCTTCCTTTTTGCTGTATTATATACTCTTTAATCGATATAGTTACAAGCTAGAATTCATATTACACGAAATATTTATAGTCACAGTTAATTTTGTAACAGGATAAAATACATAAATAATTCTAGTAATCATGTAACATTATATGCACAGACCTGTCATATTTGTAATAAATTATAATAATCGTTTAATTTATCGCGAATACTTAGTTGATTAGTTCTTTCAGTGGAATAGGTAGAGGTAATGCACTGCTAGTTCATATCGTTCCGTAGATTGTGTTGACACTAAAATTAATGGTCGGAATTTAATTCTTTTTTCATGAACACAGTATGTATTATGCAGAGTACAGTTATCTCTCACAAAAAAACATATTTTTACTTTTTGAAGTAAATGCAATTTTGTAATTATAGTCGTTTACCAACCTATATATATATATATATATATATATATATATATATATATATATATATATATATATATATATATATCAACTTATGTGATATCAAACTTAGCTTGGTTAGATATTTACATTTTAATGACCTAAAACCTAAATAAGTTTGTGTTATACATTTCTTTCATGTGAATCACATTTTTATATGCATAAAGTTGACGTTTTGTGTACAAAAAAAGTTACGAACTAAATATAGGGTAATACAAATGCGACGTCTACATTTGTGTTTGATTAAAAAGAGACAAGAAAACTATGCAAATGTTTCCCTATACATCACCCTATAAACACATGTTACTTTCCAATAAAATACAAATATAGACGTCACATTTGGATGACCCCATAAATGTACTGAAAAATGGTACAAATTTCAATAACGTTGACGTTTAAATATATTTTTTACGATCTTTTAGCTACAATATTCAGTACAAAGATTAACCCTTATAGCATTTTGTACTTATCTTTCGGCTAGGTTGAAGATATATTTGAGTGCTTATTGTAAGAGAAGAGTAACTAAAGTTACTTGATATAAAAAGATAGTTTTGTGCATAATAATTTATAGGCTCCTGAACATGTCCGAAGATTTGGCGTCCTATATTTGTAAAAGGAGTACATGAAGTTAAATTGTCTTCATCATCACTGTCGATTTCAATCCAATCTTCATCACAATCAGGAACAATTTCTCTTCCGACTTCGCTTTCCTCTTCACTTGAGTATTGAATAGGGATCAATTTTTTTCCTTGACTGAAATATAACATTTGTATCACTGTCTCCTTCATCACAAGAATTAAAATCACTTGCCGAATATTCAAAATTTTCACATATTTCACCACAACTATCACTGTTACTTTCCATATTGCTATAGCTTTCTTTATTCATTTTTGGAAAAATAAAATATTATAATATAAGTAAAATAATTGTTGAAATATGACAGAACGTGTTGTCTGCTATCGAGTAAGAATTAAACTGTAAAAACATACAGTGTGTACATTCAGAAATAAGGACGTTGTTACTTGTTTAGTTTTGTCACCTCGCACGTGACATAAACTGATAGAGCAGTTGTAATGTCTCATCAGAGGTGACATACGACCGATAAGGGTTAAATTTATCTTTATTATCCTAAATACTAATTTTAAAATAATGAATTGATGTTTATAAATTTAAGTACTAATCTACAAAGTTCTAACACGTTAACATTTTTAAAATAGGTGTAAAAAAAATCTTGTCATTTTTTATGTATGCTTGTTAATATGTCTAATTATATATCTTGTTATAATTTGTCTGAAATACATTTTGTAATCAGTTATTGATTGTCATTAATAACAATTAACAAGGAAATGTATTGACATCTGCGCTTATCTCGTAACACTGAAAGTAATGAAACATTATTGAAATGAACTTTGGTCAATTATGTTATAATAAGATATGGTAGGATAACGTAAAAGAGAAGCATGAGTGTTGTATTTCACAATATAGATAAAATTAGAGTTAAAACATCATACAATAACTGGATTATGCTTGTGATAGTAAACAGTATTTTTTAAAGTAAAATATATACTAATTGATCGAATGATCATTTATTTTGTATTACTGAAAAAAACATTTTATAACTTTATTATTTAAAAATTATTTTTGACTTACACTGCCTCACATAAGTAATGGCACATATGGGTAACTTAAGCAATTTATTGATATAATTCAATGGAGTCGTTAAATTAAAAATAATATATTTAATTGAAAATAAATATAATGTTCATAAAATTTATTCATTATATTTATTTTCAATTAAATATATTTTTTTTAATTTAACGACTTGATTGAATTGTATCAATAATGTACTTATGTTACCCATGTGTGGCATGATTTATGTGCGACAGTGTGTATGCACCACGGTTATCGCTGCTTATTGCTATAACATCCATAACTTTTATTTTCTTTCTAATCCACCCTGTTCTCAATCTATCTCTACGTGTTTTCCTAACATGCATCTTCCCATGATTCCTTATGTTGTCTGGAACTGAATTATTCTAGTATCCAAGACCATATTTCAATTCACAATTAAGAACAGATGAGATTCATCGATCGAAAACTCTTCTTTAGAAGGAAAGAATAAAATTTGTCTAGAAATATAAGATAATGTTTATTATTTTGTTTATTTTTCAATTATAAATTTCTTATGTGTAGTTTATAGAGTATATACATATATATATATATATATATATATATATATATATATATATATATATATATATATATATTTATATATATAAACATAAGTATGCATTTAGTTTCATTTAATGTGTTGTTAACATGCGATATTAATTTCATAAATATTTACAAAATGTATATTGAACTATATATATATATATATACATGTTTGTATTTATTTCCGATTAAATCATTGTCTAAGATTATCATATATTATCTCTCTAAATATAAATTTAAATAATAAATCGTATAAAATTATACGATTCACATTTATTAAAAATGTATAAAAATTATACTTATTTATCAGGAAGACGGAAAAGTCTATGAAAATATTAAACTATTTGGAAATTAATCACATTTGAAATTGCGTTCGAATTCAGTGTTCGTTTTTTCCGGTGTTCGATATAACATTTTACAAATATTTATTTACATACTTTTACAATTTATTTTTTCGTGACGGATTCATTTATCATTATTTGTATCGAAATATAATTACATTTATTAATGTTAGTTTTTATATTAAAACATATACATATATATATATATATAAATATATATATATATATATATATATATATATATATATATATATATATATATATATACACACACACTGATGTGCATAAGTCATCGCCATATGGGTAACAAGAGCAATTTATTGATATAATTCAATAAAGTCGTTAAATTAAAAAGAAAATTATTTAACTGAAAATAAATATAATGAACATTATATTTACTATCAATTAAATATATATTTTTTTAATTTAACGATAAATATATGCAACTTCATCACAAGAATTAAAATCACTTGTCGAATATTCGAAATGTTCACATATTTCACCACAACTATCACTGTTACTTTCTTTATTCATTTTTGGAGGAATAAAATATTATAAGTAAAATAATTGCTGAAATATGACAGAACGTGTTGTCTGCTATCGAGTAAGAATTAAACTGTAAAAACATACATTGTGTACTTTCTGCAATAAGGACGTTGTTACTTGTTCAGTTTTGCCACCTCGCACGTGACATACGACTGATGAGCAATTGTTGTAATGTCACGTCAGAGGTGACATACGACCGATAAGGGTTAATTTATAAGTTTTCCGATCACAATATATATATATATATATATATATATATACATATACACATACACATACATACACACGCACACACATACACACACATTCTCTGTCTCTCTCATACACACACACTTTTGCTATTTATATGTGATATAATCAAATTAGAATAAAAGTAAGAAATTTTACTCTTAATGTTTCCTTTACGAGAATAACTTTTCCAATTTCGAAATACAGTTTCGAACCGAGTCCACAAACAAAGTTTGAATATTTGATCCCTAGATATCAGATGAACGTACGAAACATACCGTACACATGTAATATAATCTATAACTAATAACACGACTGTTAGTTAACGAAATAGTCATGTACGAAGCAAATACTTTCTCGAGCATATACATCGAGTCCGTAAACTAACGGAATTGTTCAGATAAAACACATGAGGAGTTATTTATTCGTCGATATTTATTTTGTCGTGTTCAAAGTACACCCCATTGGAAAAAATACACATATGCCAACGTTTCTTCCAGTCCTCGAACGTCCCCGAGAACGCGTTTTGTGGTATAGCCTTCAGTTCACGTAATGAATTTTCTTTTATGGTTTTAATCGACTCAAAAACTTGAGTTTTGGGAATAGGAAAAATTCGTATCGAGCCATATCAGACCAGTACAGACCTTGCGGAACGATATTGGTTGAGTGTTTGGCCAAAAACTCACGAACAAGTTCAGTGTTTATTGACATCATGCGAGAAGCGACGTTGTTTCATGCTCAATATTTCAGCTGAAATGATATGGTATTGTGTTTTTGAAATTCCCACATCGGCTGATAACTCTTTGATGAACACATGACGATTTTTGAGCACCGATGCTTTGACAAATGATTGACATTCAGATCGTGGTTCATCATCATCGGTTTCACAGTTCTCTTTGAACTCCTTATGCCACTCAAAAATTTTTTCCGCGATAAGCAATCCTCAGGGTATGTCTTTCTTAACATTTCCAACGTTAAATTTATTTGGTTCGCAATATGAAATTTAATACAAATTCTTTTGATCAACTGATTTCGATAATCGTAAAAATCACTGTCTAACAAAAACCACTGTAAATTATTTACTAACGAGTATAGCGTCATGAAATTTGACACAGATGTCATTGACAGATGTACCAATTTAGAAAAAAATTACAATATAACATTCCGCAAGCGCGCGCAGTTTAAACGAGAAAGTTCTGTTAGTTTTCGGACTTAATTTACATGATCTGTAAATGGGAAATGGCGATACGTTCGTTCGACGCAAACACGTCGGAGTTAAAAATAATTCAATTATATGTACATGCGACAAAGTTTACGATACGAACACAGTTCAAAGTGTTTAAAGTAAGATAGTAAAAAATGATAAAGTCGATGCGTAATCGATTAAATCAGGTGTATTTGTGCGCAAGGTTTTGTGCGTACGGTTATGTGTTGTATGGCTTTTAGTCTTGCTGAATAAATTATGTAGCCGAGGACCAGCATCAGACTCTCATTTTTATGTTAGTTTCGTTGCTTATGTGCGCTTCGCCTACAAATGATCGAATTTGTTAACTGGAACATGTTTTTAATTAAAGCGTCGGCTCTTACGTGCAAAATAACAATTAATTTAGAAATCGTTGCAGCAAGTGTGAAAATAATGGCACGGGTTGTTTCGTTATTAAAATCGAACTTTTTTTTTCGTTATGGTTTCACTTATTCGTCTCTTACGAATGTTTTTAATCGAAAAATGTAGGTCGATGTTTGTTTTTTTGAATTTGTAAACGTTTGAATCATATAAAAATTTCTATATTTCATAATAATACATTTTAAACTTATTACTCGTATAAGTAAATGTGGGTGGTTTTTGATCGATTTCTTAAATCTACTGGCGTATTTTTTTTTAATTTCGTCAATCGTTTGAAAAAATATATATAATTTGTACTATTAAATTGTACCACATTAAATTTTCGAATTTGAGCAATGAAATGAAAATACAATATTGAAAGGAAAAAATATAAGGTTTTCCAATAAGTTTTCAGAAGTTTAAATGGAAATAAAATAAAAAGTATTTAATTTATTAGTTATTAATTTTTTTTAATTTTAAGAATATTCAATGGCATTAATCGTGGAACACAATTTCCCTCATATGACCATCATGACTTTGCTTCGTTTAGTCCAATTTTTATCACTTTTTCACATAATTGTGGTCCAATTTCATGAATTTTACACGTTCAATTTTTTGAATAAACCAATGATTTCACATAACCACACAGAAAATAATCCAATGGAGTTAGATCACGTGATCTTGGTGCCCAATTGATGGGTCCATTTTGTGAAATAATGGACTAAGTAAAATTTTAAAACTTTATCAAAATAATAGAGAAACTATATGGTCATCCAAATATGACGCCTAGATTTGTGTTTTATTAAAAATAAACTATACACATGTTTCCCTATACACCATCTTATACACATGTTTGTTTTTAATAAAACACAAACCTAGGCGTCACTTTTGGATGAGCCTATACAAATGATAACTTTATATGTAATAAACAAATTTACCATATTCTATGCAGAATCTCTTGTATGAAGTAATAAAACAAATCGTAAATCGTAGCAGATACTGAATTTATTTTTTAAAAAAATGTTTAATAAATTTTTCATATAATTTTGTATGTGGTAAATATTTTATTCAGTAAATATAGCAAATATTTTATTTTTGGTTTTAGAAAATTTATGAAACTGAATACCTATTATTATTTTTTTGTTGTGTAATTGAATCATGTATCGAATTATAATTAAAACCAAAATTGAATTTCGATTTCGATTTGTGAGAACTATATTTATATGTGAAAAAAAATGATGTACTACCAATTTTTTTAATACGATATTTACTTCATTAATTTCGTATACAAAATTTTCATTATTATTAAATGTACTAAATTTTTTTTCAAAGTATTTGTTCAAAAATAATTAACACTCGGTTTGAATAAAATATCAGATTACACAACGAAGTCCCTCTTTTCAATATTCTACTTTTCTTGTTAAACTTTTTTTTATAAACTCTGCGTATAATTTACTTATTTACATGTTCATGTATTCTACACGATTTACTTTATTGATTTTCCGAAGTTCGGAATAAAACGTTTTAAAAATTGGCGTACAATGAAAATTGATTTATCCCACGGGTCTAATACTAATTTGTCAGTGTTTCGATGTATTATACTTTAGTATTTTCATCTTGCTGCAGCGTTTAAAAACTAATAAAAACGATTCGTTCGGTTGTAAATTTTACATTTAATTTATTTTTTTAGTAAATTAATTTGGTTTAACTCAACCAACGCATTTTGTATACATAACAGATATTCTCCAACATGCTAAAAGCATGTTTAATCGAAAATGTTTATTCTTTTAATATTTATTCATGGAATTATTATCTTTTTACCAATAGTGTTAAAAAGATTTATAAAGTGTCTGCTTAAAACAACAATAATAATCAATGTATATATATATATATATATATATATATATATATATATATATAACCCGATACCTAAAAAATTCATCAAAGCCCTCACTGCCCTCAGCAATTACTAAGCTGAGAACAAAATAAAAATAAACCACTAAAAAACTACCGCCTGCTCTTTTTCAACAGCGAGGCTACCTCCAACAGACTCAATCCCATTTGATAATGTGCAAGTCAAATTGGAACCCAGAATCAAATACCTAGGCCTGGTACTGGATAGGAAACTCACTTTCCTACCAACAATCTCAGACCGAATGCGAAAGGCGCAATCAGTCTTCATGGCATTCTGCCCGATTTTCAAATCGGAGCTACCCATCAAAACCAAAGTGCAGGTCTATAAGGCGTGCATCAGGTCTGTCCTCACCTATGGGAGTGCAGATCTGGTGCACTGCGTCGTCGACGGCACTCAAACGTCTCCAACGCTTCCAGAATAAGGTTCTTCGGCTCGTTCTGTGCGCCCCGAAACACATCCCAACGCGCGTCCTTCATGGTCGAGCCGGCCTCGAAATGATGGATGACTTTATTACACGCATCACCACGAGGTTACTAGACAGAGCCCAAAAACACAAAAATCTGCTCATCCTCAACTCACACCTGCACTCAAAACCCATAACCAAACGGTCTCGAACTTTTCGAGGGAGGACAGATTTTCCAAAAGGAGGACGGTTTGTCACCTGAATAGTACACCACACCTTTCTGATCTCACCAAATACATAACATAACCTTTTTTTCATAAATATTTGGTTTTGCAGTCGATGTTGATGCTTGGCCTTGATCTAGCGATGATTTTTTGCATGTAGGATTTTTAAAATGAATCCATTTTTCATCCCCAGTGACAATTCGATGCAAAAACGATTTTCTTTTAAATCGTATAAGCAACATTTCACAGGTTGTTTTTCTCTCTTCGATATATTTTGTTTTATTTCATGTGGCACCCATTTTCATTTTTTTAATTTCTCCCTTTACATGCAAACGATCAAAAATGCTTTTTCGTTTAACATCCAATGCTTCATCGAGTTTTTTTTTGTGTTTGAGTGTCATCTTCATCGAATAATGCCCGCAATTCTTCATCAGCAATTTTTTTCGGTGATTTCTCAAGCTCTCTATCACTCGCACCAAAATCAATACTTTTAACCTTTGAAATACATTGAAATCATTCTCTACATGTTCTTTTAAATGAAGAATGTTCATCATAAGCTTCCATAAATAATTGATGACTCAGCAGTAGATTTTTTTATAAAATAAAGTAATGGAGTAAAATTTCGCCATATGCTGTTTTGTTGGCACAAAATTCACATTTTTAATGCACAAAAAAATTGTTTACACTTCTATCAAGTATGACAAATTGAATGTTGAAGATTTTTCATAGCACATTAATATACAATAGGTGGCAGTTGATTATTTGATCTTTACATAGCTACAGCCATTTATTTGTAAACGGCGGAATCATACTTGTACACCTAATATATATATATATATATATATATATATATATATATATATATATATATATATATTAGTTGGCAAATATCTCTCTTCCGCCTTCTGGTCTTTTGAATTTCGCAGCTATGTTCAAAAAATATATATATATATATATATATATATATATATATATACCTAATATATATATATATATATATAATATATATAAATATATATTTGTTGTTTTGGAACTGTGGGTGATTCACTTTACACAAATGAATTTTAACCCCAACACCACAATAATTCAAAGTGTTCAATAATCACTTATTGTTCACTTATTATTTATGATTATATCGGTTGATGCATTTCGATAGCGACGCCATCATCATCAAGAAAGGCTCTGACGATGATGTCGTCGCCATCGAAATGCATCAGCTGATATAATTATAGATTATATAATTATAAATAATAAGTGAACAATAAGTGATTATTGAACGCTTTAAATTATTGTGGTATTGGGGTTAAAATTCATATATATATATATATATATATATATATATATATATATATATATATATATATATATGTTTATCTGTGTATACACACATAGGCATAAGTGCATATAAATTCTACCTAAAAATAGGTACCAGTATATCATAATTGTGTGTAGAAAAAAAAATTTAAAAACATGATTATTTTTCCAAAACATTTCAGATATGTTGAGTATATTGTATCGGAAAAAAACAACTATAAATTTTAGAAGGTAGCCATTAATAAAATAACTCCTTTTACAAAAACATTCGCATGAACGGATTTTCTTACATATAGCGTGGAGCTAATGTGGGCATTTTGCCAATAGAATATCCTTGTTTCCGTTATAACCAAAAATCGTTTGATATTTACTGCTAAAGGTCATGGCTTATAGGTGAACATTAAAATCGAATTTTTAAACCGTAGGTTCCGAATTTAATATATTAGACTACTTAGTAGGAAACATTTCTGTAAATTTATTTGTACGAAAATATTTTCGAATATAAGTAATTTTTAAGGTTAGATTGAATTTTCGATAAGGATTCAATTTAAAGTTCTATCGTGTTAAAAAAAACATCTATACAATAAATAACATGCAGTGATTAAAATCGTGCATTTAGACTTTTTCCCAAAAACTAAAATATTATTTAAACATAATTTTTAAAAAGATACTTTTTAATTACAAATTCTACATATATATATTTGTATATGAAATATAAATATAAGAAAATGTGTGTCATTTTCATCAAATAATATTAAAAATATTCAAAGAATGATAATGTGATAATTTAATGTAATAAAACTTTTTCTAAAAAAATAAACAATCTAACATTATAACATTGCATGTTGAATTCCATTTATAGCATACGACAATTTAATCAAAAATATATAATGTGTCAAATTTACTTACATTTTATTTATACATCTACTACGTATCGATTTCTAAACCTAACATTATATTATCTCTCGGTCTTCTATCGTCCTTTTTCAGTTTCAGACCATACATATTCCTACCATTTCACATTATCCAGATAATAAATTTAATAATATGTAATTTACTGGAATTGAATTATAAAAAGAAATATATTCGTATCTTGTATTGATTTATGAAAACAGTATAACATGACAAAATTAATTTCATATAGGAGTAAACAATTTTCAAATAGAATAGAATATATAGGGCATTCAAATATGACGCCTAGATTTGTGTTTTATTAAAAAAAAAAAACATGTGTATAGTTTATTTTTAATAAAACACAAATCTATGCATCACATTTGGGTAACACTATATAAATATATATATACAGGAACCCTCCTACAGCACAGTTTCGCTCTAACACATTAAGAAAATTGCGAAAACTCTTCTACAACATTAGATAACACGATTTTTATTATAGAAAATATATCAGAAAATTATAAAATAGTAAATAATTACAAAATAATAAGTATTGGCTTCTAGTCTCATATAACACGGTATTTTCTAGGAACCTACCTACTGTGTTATAGAAGGGTTAATTATATATATATATATATATATATATATATATATATATATATATATATGTCTTAAAACTTACAATTTAGAAAAACATGAAAAATTCATATTTTTAACAATAAGAAAAAGTAGAAAGAGACTAAAGTGAATTTTATGACAAACACGAATTGCAAGCAATGAAAAGAGTAAAAAGTCTAAACTATTAATTGGCGGAACATTTAATAAGAACATTTGTATGACCCTATATATACGAGGTCAGACAATTAAGTAATGCGACCGATTTTTTTTCTCGGCCTGTGGTAACACTGCGAACCTGTAACTCCGCCACCGTAATAGCAGATCCCTACTCTCTCGATTGAGACCTTGACCACCCTCGTACGATCATTTCTTCGCCAGCTGTTTAGTGTTTTGTAACAACGCGCGAGTAGTGCATGTCACGAAAATGGAACAGAGAAATTGAATGAACGTCGCTCAAGATTGTCTTGAGCAGGTTGAAAGTGATCCTACTCTTCTCGATCGAGTTATTACTGGTGATGAAAGTTGGTTCTTTCAATATGACCCCGAAACTAAGCGACAAAGCCAACAGTGGCTGTCCCCTGGAGCACCAAGGCCAAAGAAGGCGAGAATGAGCAAGTCCAAAGTGAAAACCATGTTGATTTGCTTCTTCGACAGCAAAGGGGTGGTTCACAAAGAGTTCGTACCACCTGGACAAACCGTAAATCAAGTATTCTACCGCAATGTGCTCGAAAAATTACGAAAAAGGGTGCTCAGAGTGCGTCCAGAGATCGCGAAGACTTGGGTTCTGCATCACGACAATGCTCCCTGTCACAGTGCGTTCAGTGTCTCTCAGTTTTTGGCGTCTAAAGGCATCGCAACGTTACCACAACCGCCCTATTCACCGGACATGTCACCCTGCGACTTTTTCCTATTCCCCCATATGAAAAAATTCGTCAAAGGTCGACATTTTGACTCCGTTGAAGATATCCAAGAATCTGTGACGAGGGTACTCGGAGAGGTCCCACAAGAAGTGTTCCAGAATTGTTACGAAAACTGGAAAACTCGCTGGAATAAGTGTATAGATGCGGGAGGGGACTACTTTGAAGGGGATCGCAGCGATGTACCTTAATTTTTAAATATACTCGATTTTTGAATTTTGTCGCATTACTTAATTGTCTGACCTCGTATATATATATTGGCAAGCAATAAAATATGACTACTTTTTTAGTTTTTGAAAAAAATTAAATATGGGATTTTAATCACTGCATGTGATTTGTTGAATAAGGTGTTTTTTAAGCGTGATAGAAATTTAAATTAAATTCCTATCAGTAGTTTCATCTAACTTAAAAAAATCACCTTTATCATACCTTTATATATACATACACACATATGTGTATATAAGTAGTGTTTTTAGGTTAGATAGAATTTTCGATAGGGATTCAATTTAAAGTTCTATCGCATTTAAAAAAGCACCTATATAAGATATTATAGTACTATAAAAGTATAGGCTCTGACGATGATGGCGTCGCCATCGAAATATCAGCCAATATAATTATAGATTATATAATTATAAATAATAAGTGAAGAATAAATGATTATTGAACACTTTAAATTATTGTGGTGTTGGGGTTAAAATTCATTTGTGTAAAGTGAATCAGCCATAGTTGCAAAACAACAAATATTATAAAAGTGTATTTGCCATTTTCTACATCTTTCATTATTTAAACATAAGAAAATAGAAGTAATCACTCAAATTAAGATAAAAAAGTAAAATAAGAAATACCTTTATACTGTTAAGTTATATCTACTCTTGGACGAAAGCCTTTCTCAAAATTTTCCACTTTAACTAATCTAATGTCTTTCTCTCCTAGTCAATTCTTATAAATTTTTCATGATACTCCATTGCATCGATCCAAAGATCTCCTTCTGGGCTTTTTTATATATGAGTTTTAAATCAATAACTTCTCTAGTGATCAGTCTCTTTCCATTTTAAACTGTTTACTTTCGCTATAAAATCCTTAATTTTTTATTTTGGTTTTATTCGTGTACATAAAACCCATGGGTCACTGTCATGAATGGGAATATGCAAGATGTATTGATCAAAAAACATTTTTTTAAAAATATAAATGAATATTTGACTATTGAATATATATATATATATATATATATATATATATATATATATATATATATATATATATATATATATATATATATATATATATATATCTATATAGGAGTTTCCAATAAGAATGTCAGAACTTTGACAGCTGGTAGTAGCCATGTTTAATTTTTTTTAAGCTCATTTTGACATTTCTACTCAGTATAATTTGGCAAATTATCGTGGAAAGTTTAATATTTCAACAATGCTTAGAAATTGTAAAAAAAACTCGATAAACTTATTGAAACAAGATTTTAGTAAGTCTATTATTTTACAAAAATCTATTATTTTGAAAAGTAGCAGTAATAGTTGTAGTGAAATATGTGAAAATTTTGAATATTCAGCAAGTGGTTTTAATTCTTGTGATGAAGGAGACAGTGATACAAGTGTTATATTTCAGCAAAGGAAAAAAAATGATCCCTATTCAATATTCAAGTGAGGAGGAAAGCGAAGTGGAAAGAGAAATTGTTCCTGATTGTGATAAAGATTGTATTGAAATCTACGGTGATGATGAAGACAATTTAACTTCAAGTATTTCTTTTACAAACACAGGACGCCAAATCTTCGGAAATGTTCAGGAGCCTAAAAATTATTATGCACAAAACTATCTTTTTATATCAAATAACTTTAGTTACTCTTCTCTTACAATAAGCACTCAAATATATCTCCGACCTAGCGGAAAGTTAAGTACAAAATTCTAACGTCCGATAAGGGTTAAATTTTATTCGAAATGAATATTTAATTCACGTAAAATATCTAAAAGGAATTCATTAGAAATTTCGTTGAATCGAGCAAGAATTGTATGTACTGCTGAAAAATCTTTCGAAACTCTCCTGTTTATTAAAAAAAAAATAACTGCGAAACTGCGTTCGAGCATTACTGTATTTATACAAAAATATAAACAACAATATAAAGATAGATACATACGTGGCCGGTTTATAAATTTTCGGTATTAAATTTATTGCGGAGGAATGGCAAATTTATTGTAAAGAAATGACATACTCCGCTGAAATATTAAACAAAGCGCGTCGTTCGCAACACTTGCTGACATCGCACTCCTGGCGGCAAAGCATTATCTCTTCTTAGTTTTGAGTGACGCGCTGTTTTGTGAATACGTATTTATTTTTGTGTCACATTGTAAAATGTTTGACGTAAAGGCGCAATGTGCACACATTAAATTCTGTGCCAAACTTGAAAAGATAGCTGCTGTGTACGTGGAGTGTTAAAAATTGATGAAGCTTTCAGTCTGCACACACAAAAAAAATAATAATGTAATACTTTTGTTTTAAAACGAGTGAATTTTCTTTGTAGGTTATGTTTTTCAAACATTTTTCAAATGCATGTTGAAGAATGTTAATGACATATTTACAAAGCTTGTTCTATTATTTTTTTTTTATTCAATTGCTCAAATATTTATTTTCACTGAATATTCATTTAAGTAAAACTTATTATCTGATATACCTCAATGAGATACTATTGAAATATTTATTGATCCGAAAATTAAGGCAATTTTAAACTCATAAAAAGTGAAAATATTTTTTACCCAAGATTCTCCTGATGTATATTAACCCTTATCGGTCGTATGTCACCTCTGACGTGACATTACAACTTTGCTCTATCAGTCGTATGTCTCATGCGAGGTGACAAGACTGAACAAGTAACGACGTCCTCTTTGCTGAATTTTACACACTGTATGTGTTTACAGTTTAAGTCTTATTCGATAGCAGACAACACGTTTTGTCATATTTCAGAAATTATTTTACTTATATTATAATATTTTATTCCTCCAAATATGAATAAAGAAAACTATAGCAATATGGAAAGTAACAGTGATAGTTGTAGTGAAATATGTGGAAATTTTGAATATTCGGCAAGTGATTTTAATTCTTGTGATGAAGGAGACAGTGATACAAGTGTTATATTTCAGTCAAGGAAAAAAAATTGATCCCTATTCAATATTTAAGTGAAGAGGAAAGCGAAGTGGAAAGAGAAATTGTTCCTAATTGTGATGAAGATTGGATTGAAATCGACAGTGGTGATGAAGACAATTTAACTTCAAGTATTCCTTTTACAAATATAGGACGCCAAATCTTCGGAAATGTTCAGGAGCCTAAAAATTATTTTAAAAAATGTTATACGGACGAATTTACAACAGAAATTTTAATGCAAACTTACTTATATGCCAATGAGGAAATTAAAAAAAAAATCTTAACAACCAGGTCAATTTGGCACAATTGGAAAGATATTTCATATGATGAAATAAGTGCTTTTTTCGGGGTTGTTTTGTGAAAGACTAGTGATAGACGACTATATACCTCTGCGAAACTTGTAACAGAAAACCATTCTTTCATGTAGGAAAATGTTTCAAAAAATACCACACATTGAAAAAATATAAATAACATTTAAGCTTGAAGATTACACGTTTAATAAAATGTAAACATTTAAAGTGTAAATATGAATGTTTGTATGCACATAACTATCTTTTTATATCAAGTAACGTTAGTTACTCTTCTCTTACAATAAGCACTTAAATATATCTCCGATTTAGCGGAAAGTTAAGTACAAAATGCTAACATCCGATAAGGGTTAAATCATATAACATTTCAACTTCATTTCCTTTTTCAATTCCAATATATTTACAGTATAAAAAATTATCCAATGCTGAATGTTTTAATTTAAAATATACATTTGTCATCATCAATCCAACAAGCTTAGAAATTTTAACTCTGTAATCCTGGCTTAATTCAAAAACATGCTTTTTTACCCTTTATGATTTTTGAATAACATAAATATATATATTTATAAAAATTCACCAAAAATTTATTCAACATTTAATTGTTAGATGAAAAATATACTTCAGTTTGTTTTCTGAATTATATATATATATATATATATATATATATATATATATATAAATGTGTGTGTGTGCGTAGAGAGAGAGGAAGAAAAAGAGTTTCGTAATCACTGACAGAATATTTCAAATAAAAAAATGATAAAAATATGAAATATGTTCAAATATTTATTGAATTTTTTTCATACACAAAATTACAATACACCAGTAATAAAATAATAGAAACGTACCGGTGATTAAATTCTTTGAGCATTAAATATGAACAACAAAAAATTAACTCCGAATTTTGTAATCGCAAAATTATTAACGCAGCCAATATTTTTTTTGTAAAATTTGACGATTCCTCGTTTTTATTATTAATTTTTACTGTCAACATAAAAAGGTAATACATTAAATAATTTAAAATATTCAGGTGAATATTGCATAGTAAATTGTTTTTATTAACAAATATTGAAATGAATACCACACGGTGGTGAACCCTTATCATTATTTAAAATTTAAATAAGAATAATATTATCAATGGGAGGAAAAACATAAATGTCTTATGGAAGGAAAATTGAAAACAGAATAAATTAAAATTGAACGTTTTTGTATCAAAAAATTAATAAATTCAATGCTAAAAATGGGAAATCATTAACCTGAATAGATATCGTACAGATTATTAAAAATAAACTGTAAATAAGGTATATATAGGGGTTTTCAATAAAAATATCAGAATTTTGACAGGGTTTTCAAAGAAGGGTACATTGAAAACCTTTAATAATGTAGTGCTCTGATGATGATAACATAACCTTCGAAATGTACATCAAGATGGAAAATTAATGATTATTGAACATTTATAAAATTTTGTAATTTCATACTGAATAATTCATTCATTTTAACACTTTCACTAAAATTGGTGGCAGATATGTTTGATTTTTTAAAAAATTCATTTTCACATTTCAACTCAGTATAATTTAGCAAATTATCATGACACGTTTAACACTTCAACAACGCTTAGAAACTGTAAAAAAAATCAATAGACTTATTGAAACAAAAATTTAATAAGTTCATTATTTCACAAAATGAACCCATCAATTGGTCACAAAGATCATATAATATAACTCCATTGAATTATTTTTTGCGAGGTTATGTGGAATCATTGGTTTATGCTGATAAAACACAAACATCAGAAATATTAAAAATAAACATTGAACGTGTAATTCATGAAATTTGATCACAATTAATGCACTATGTATATATATATATATGTGTGTGTGTTGCAGTTATTACATAATTATCAGTATTTACAGTAATATGGAAACGTATTGCATCTTGTTGCATGCGTATGAAGATACAACACTTATTTAAGATGTTAGCTTTCTCCGGAAATAAAAAGTTACACTTTCTATCGCATCAAGTCACATCTGTTGCATTTTTCCTTTTATACAGTTTCATAGTGTTTCATTGTCAATAAGTGAAATTTCATAAAACGAACAAGAATTTTATCAAATAATAACACTTACAACTATACCACTGTTTGTTCGTTGCACTGTCACGTTCTGTAAACAATACTCGACCTGTGACATTGAAGAAATGTTGATTTGAAACTTTTGAAACATTTTACACAAATGAATTTTAACCCCAACACCACCAATAATTTAAAGTGTTCAATAATCACTTATTATTTATAATTATATAATCTATGATTATATCGGCTGATGCATTTCGATGGCGACGCCATCATCATCAGAGCCTCTTCTTGAAACATTTTTTTCTTTTGAAAAAACATGTATATAAAAACAAATATCAGTCTCTTTTTATCCATTGTTGAAGGTCTTTTAAAATTTTCTACTACGACTAATCCAATGTCCTCTTTCTGTTCATTTCGACGAAGTTTTTTATGTCTCTGCCCCATCTATTTGTTTCTTTTTATACATCTGAATTCTCAATTAACCACTTGCGCTGGCAATTAATTAACATGCACGCGTGACAAATCCGTCCAAAGAAATTCGCAGCGAGTTGATATTTGAAATCATTTTTTTATAAAGTTTTAGACACACACACACACATTAACATTATAGTAAAACTCTTAAATTGATTAATAATTTTTGAAAAGGAGTATTTCTTGGGTTTTGGCACATTTGTTATTTTACCGAATAGAATAGAGGTATTAAAAAATGCCATATCCATTAGATAAAAGAATATTTTTCTGTAATTTTTTGCAAATTTTCTCATTAAAGGAAAAGATGATAAGTAGCTCTCTTGCAGGTCTACTCCACCCATACCATCATTGTAATCTAACACTTTATTAGGTTTTGTAATGTTTACATTTTGGTCGGTATAATTTCTAATTTTTTTCTTTTTTGTTGTAATTATTTCTGCTTTGGAATGTTTTGAAGAAAGCAAATATATATCTTTTTTGTCCTTCCATTTTACAGTTAAGATACCATTACAAGATCTTGAAAAGACTTCAAAACTTTTTAATTTTGTCGCTGCGAGATCTTTTGGCATATTCTTTCTATTAGATCTGACTATTCTGATAGTATTAATTTTTTGCAACTTTAATTTCCGATACAGTTTTGGTGACGAATACCAGTTATCTAAAAAGAGGGTGTGTCCAAAATCAACTAAAGGTCTACGTAAATACAGTACAACTGATTCTGATGAAGATTGGATTGAAATCGACAGTGATGATGAAGACATTTAAAGTGTAAAAATAACTATTTTTAAGCACAAAATTATCTTTTTATATCAAATAACCTTGTTATTCTTCTCTTACAATAAGCACTCAAATATATCTCCGACCTAGCGGAAAGTTAAGTACAAAATGCTAACGTCCGATAAGGGTTACCATAAACCATCCGACGTGAAGTGTTTTTGTACATCATGATTTTATCAATTATATTTATTAAATTTTAAATCCTCACATTTATAATCGTCACATTTGTATGATCCTGCATTTTCCATTATTATTCACGATTTCTTTCCATCTTAATCTCAAATTTTCAATATGTTTTCAATAAAACTCTTGATTTTGCACTGAAAAATAAATTGTGCTTTCTTCAGGCTATATTACATTGTTTTCCACCGATATGATTTTGGAGACTTCGGAATAAATCAATTTTCAAAATTCTAAATTTGTTTCTTTACTTATTTATTTTCACATAGAATAGTCGAATATTTTGGAATAAAACAAAAAAAAATACATTTTAATTTTAATCTAAAATACATTCCCATTATCATTCACAACTTCTTCCAATCGTAATTTTAATTTTTCAATATCCTGGCAATAAAACTCTTTTGGTTTTGCGCTAAAGAATAAATCCAGCTCCCTTCGAACATCAATCTGTATCAGATTGTTTCTTACTAATGTGATTTTAGAGACTTCAGAATAGGTCAGTTTTTAAAATTCGTAATTTTTCTCTTTACTCAACACTAGATTTACGAAGCTAGTCAATTTCACTCATTTAAGATTTTGTTGCTATATATATATATATATATATATATATATATATATATATATATATATATATATATATATATAGGAAACTTAAATATTATTTTTTAAAAACATATGTTGGTTTTTAATTACATAATGACATATATGAAAATATTAATTCATTCCCTCCGTCCACCACTTAATTTCGTAGTTTCGAATGTGGTATAGCTATTTTTACGGTTATGAGTCAAATTGACTCATTAAATGATTTTATAGTTACACATGAAATTTATGTCTTGCATAGAGAAATTTCGTTTAACTATTCTAAAAACAACTGATGAGTAAGCTTTTGTGTTCAATCTTGTCAATTTATTTAGTTAGTTGCATACAAAATTTATCCTAGTCGATGAACAATTGTTTCCAAATAAATCTAGGTGCTGATTAACTCACTACATGCCAAATAAACCAGACAAATTTAGCATCAAATTTTGGCTAGCATCCGATGTTAGAAGTAAGTATCTTATAAATGGTTTTCCATACTTGGGCAAGGATGAAACCGGAGGATCGAATATTCCCTTGAGCGATTTTTTTTGTCTAAGCTTGCAGAAGAACCATTTTTATGTTGTGGAAGAAATATCACCACAGACAATTTTTTATAAGCCTTTCACTTGCAAAAAAGAAACTACCTTAGTTGACACTTTACATGCAAACCGAAAAGAATTATCTAAAATTACGAAAGCTAAGAAAGATAAAATGACACGATGTTCTACAAAACTTTATAGATCGGATAATTATTTTCTGACTATTTATAAAAGGAAGCCCAATAAAAAAGTTCTACTACTAAGCTCAAATCATAAAAATGTAAAAATTAAAAAAAGTGTACCGGAAACAATAATTTTTTATAATAGTACCAAGTATGATATGGATATACTTGACCAAATGGCCCGAAAATATAGTGTTAAATCAGGCTCTCACAAATGGCCTTTTCAAGTTTTCTACAATATCTTAGATTTAGCATCTATCAATGCTTGGATCTTATATAAAGAATTCACTTAAGTAAATATTTCAAGAAAGGACTTTATTTTACAATTGGCTGAAGAACTAAGAGGTGACTATAGAGATGAAATCAATAACAGTTCCATTCCATTATCAAAAATACAAAATATTGAAATACGTAAGAATTGTCAAGTTCAAGCATCGTGCAATAGAAACAGATGTAAGAACCTTTGTGCTAAATGCAATAAAAATGTCTGCGGAAAACGTATTTAAAAAACAGAGTTTATTGTAAAAAATCTTTTCAATAAAGTTTTTTCACAACGAATGAATCATTTAAATTAAATTAAAATTTATTTTTTTTTCAAAAAACTTCAATTTTGATGTTCGAGTCAAATTGACTCATTTTAGTAAAAATAGGTACATAATCAACAGCCGTAAATCTAGTGTTAAATGTTTTTGCATAGTATAGTCTCATTTTCCACGCAATTTCTTTGATAGGAGAGGGGTCACGTTTACATTAGGATATTTTAAAATGGCCAGATTTTTCGTATGCCAGTATATGTATGTATGTGTATGAGTCTGTGTATATATATATATATATATATATATATAGAGAGAGAGAGAGAGAGAGAGAGAGAGAGAGAGAAAGTCATCTAAATGTGACGCCTAGATTTATGTTTTAATCAAAAGAAACATGTGTATAGGATGGTGTATAGGGAAGCATATGTATAGTTTCTTTTGTTTCTTTTTTATAAAACACAAATCTAGGCGTCACATTTGGATGACCCATATATATATATATATATATATATATATATATAGATGTGTGTGAGTGTGTGTATGTGTATGTATATACAAGCGTACACGAATTCCCATTGAAATCTTTTTTTCCGTGTTAAATGAACTGATATATAATTCGTTTGTAAAAGTGAATAATTTCGATTCGAATTTACAACCGAAATACGATGAAAAACAATCATCGAAATCCATATTAATAATGAACATACAGAACAAACACACTGGTTTATAATACTTCAAACGACATTTTAACACGTTGTAGCTATGCGCTTTGACCTTTACATCAAACAATGAATTGATTTAATTGGAAGTAATTCACGCGTTTGACCTCACATGAGGTCAAGTAAGTTCAGATGGATGGACATGTTGTTCATCACATGACACGAATTTATTTTGTGTTTCATATCGTTCGAACGCAATCTGTCGAAACGTGTTGAAAATCTATAAATCGTATTTGTGTAGTTGATAATCTTTTTGCAGATCTAAATGTAGTTTTTTTAAGATTTTTTTGTATTGGACAATGATGAATAATAAATTGAAGTATTAAATTCAATAAACAGGAAAAAAACACTTTATTTTCAGCCATTATTTCACACATTACTTTTGTTATAGTCGTAAGTTATAAAAACACTTTATTTATTTTGATACTGTGGAATATTTCATTTCAACAAAAATCGATCATTTGTCACAAAAATTTTATGATCTTATGAACAATTAAATAGTCATGCTGTCACTGTCAAAGAAGGTACATTGAAAATCTTTAATAATATAGTGCTCTGATGATGATAACATGACCTTCGAAATGTACATCAAAATGAAAAATTAATGATTATTGAACATTTACAAAATTTTGTGATTTCATAATGAAAATAATTCATTCGTTTTAACACTTTCACTCGTATTTTCACTAAAATTATAATAACTGTAAATATAGGGTTTTCCAATAAGCACTTCAGAAGGTAAAATGGAAATACAACAATTTTTCTTAATTATTTAGTTATTTATTTTTTTATTTTTAAGCATATTCTGTGGCATTAATTGTGGATCACAATTTCCCTCATATGACCACCAAGACTTCGCTTGACATAGTGCAATTTTTAGTCACTCTTTCACATAATTGTGTTCCAATTTCATGAATATTATACGTCAATGTTAATTTTTAATATTTCTAATGATTGTCGTTTATCAGTATAAATCACTGATGTCACATAATCCCACAGAAAATAATCCACTGGAGAATTGTAAATAAATTCATTTCGTGAAATAATGAATTCATAGAACTCTTGTTTCAACAATAAGTCTATTGAAATTTTTACAATTTTAAGTTTTGTTCAAGTGTTAAATGTTCCATGATAATTTACCAAAATATACTGAGTGAAAATGTCAAAATGACCTTGAAAGAAAAATTCAAACAAATAAACCAATGATTTCACATAACCCCATAGGAAAAAATCTAATGGAGTTAGAGCACATGATCTTGGTAGCCAATTGATGGGTCCATTTTGTAAAATGATAAACTCATTAAATATTAGTTTGAATAAGTCTATTGAAGTTTTTACAATTTCTAAGCGTTATTAAAGTGTTAAATGCTCTACGATAATTTGCCAGACAATACTGAGTTTAAATGTCAAAATGAACTTAAAAAAATTCAAAAATGGTTGCCACCAACTGTCAAAGTTCTAACATTCTTATTGGAAAACCTTATATTTACGAAATTATATACATGGTCATCTTATTAGACAATTTATTTACTATTGAAAAATATGCACATGATTATTTACTAGACAACTAAATATTTTATAAAAAATTCTAAAATACATTTTTTTTTAATATTAGTACTTCTGTATTACGATATTTTTACATAGGTACGAGTATATGTAAGTTGCTATTCACGCCATGTAGGTTTCGATAACCGTTGCTACAGATTTTATTTTAAACAATTGTAATTTATGTTTTATAATATTTATAAAATCACAGATTCGAAGGTGTATTAAAAAAATGTGTTATGAAACAATATGAACGTTTTTATCAAAATAATATATAATTATTACATACTTCAAGTAGAATAATCATCATAAAATGTAGCCAGTTTCATTGTACAGTTTCTTGGTATTTGAGTACCGTATAACTAGACCTGACAATGTTAGTTTCCCTAGTCAATAATGTGATTTAATTACTGTTATAACATTCTTTTTTTGATATTATCTATGAAGATTCCATTGAATTAATTTTTAACTCATAAAGAAATATTATACGGTCATCCAAAAAACACGCCTACGTGTTTTTTTTAATAAAACACAAACTATTTGAAATTTTTGCAAGCTGTTTTTTTTTTGTTGAAAGTATGATTCATTACAATTACAACAGATATCGTTCAAATATCCACCATGACTGCATTTACAGGCATCAATTCGAATATCGAAATTTTCAATTACTTTTCGACATGTTGCTGGATTTATTTCACGAATTGCAACTAGAATGTTGTTCTTTAGGTCATTAGTTGTTTGTGGTTTGTTAGTATAGACTTGACTTTTCAAAAAAAGAATCTGTGTACTTATGTATGCACGTCAAAAGTGAATCTTCTTTGTCGTAAAGTAATATAAATTGAAGGAAAAGATAGTTCCTCGGCATGTACATCAAACAGCAAACTTTAAGGCACATTTTGTTTACCAGGTGCTATACGTAAATACTGATCTTCATTCCACAATAAGGTATGTTGTTGGGCAGTGAGACTATCTTCAACAGGAATATGTTCACTGATATTTTCTTGAGGAATTTCGTTATGAATGTGATCGTCGTTGAAAAAATAATTATCAATTTTAATATCATATGTTGTATAAAGTGGAGATGGTACCAAAGTACGTTTATTAACCCTTATCGGACGTTAGTATTTTGTACTTAACTTTCTGCTAGGTCGGAGACATATTTGAGTGCTTATTGTAAGAGAAGAGTAACTAGCGTTACTTGATGTAAAAAGATAGTTTTGTGCATAATAATTTATAGGCTCCTGAACATTTCCGAAGATTTGGCGTCCTGTATTTGTAAAAGGAATACTTGAAGTTAAATTGTCTTCGTCATCATTGTCGATTTCAATCCAATCTTCATCATAATCAAGAACAATTTTTCTTTCCACTTCGCTTTCCTCTTCACTTGAATATTGAATAGGGATCATTTTTTCCTTGATTGAAATATAACACTTGTATCGCTGTCTCCTTCATCACAAGAATTAAAATCACTTGCGGAATATTCAAAATTTTCACATATTTCACTACGACTATCACTGTTACTTTCCATTTTGCTATAGTTTTCTTTATTCATTTTCGGAGGAAGAAAATATTATAATATAAGTAAAATAATTACTGAAATATGACAGAACGTGTTGTTTGCTATCGAGTAAGAGTTAAACTGTAAAAACATACATTGTGTATATTCAGCATTGAGGATGTTGTTACTTGTTCAGTCTTGTCACCTCGCACGTGACATACGACTGATAGAGCAAAGTTGTAATGTCACGTCAGAGGTGACATACAACCGATAAGGATTAAAATGTTTTGAATCGTCATGTATAAATAATTAATAGTTTATAGAATTAATAAAAAATATATTTGTCTTCAAATTTACATTAGTAAGTTTCCTTTATTGAGAAATATATCCGTACTGATAAGTGTACGCAGACATTTTCGAGTATGTTTGTATATATATATATATATATATATATATATACATACACATACATCTTTGTAATTCACTAATAGCGGCAATTTGCCGAACTCCGTTTGTAATTTCAATCATTTGCATTTTATAATCGCCTAATAATTATCTGTACTTAAAAATGTTTAATTTAGTCATAAAACAATATTGCTGTGTTCACTTTATAGGATAATTTCGGGATATTATAGATGAAAACGGCTGATAATGCCGAAAATAGCACGTAAATTCGTACATACGTGAAATGAATAACACACGACGGAGTGTGATTGACGGTAAACGAAATAAATGTACATTCGCTGGTTGGAGAAACCTAGTTAGTTGTTTTCGTTGGAGAAAGCTGTTGTGACGTATTCGGACAGTTTATTTACTGTAACATTTTATGTGTTTCTATAGTTATTCGTGAAATACATTTGTTGCGATAGAGTACGTTTTCGAGTATCACACGTATGTCGTCGGGTTTTATTACGAGCTGGAATTATTCGTAAATAAGTGATCTTTTACAGTTGAGTTTATTCGATGTTTAACGATGGAGATTAGAGACATATTTTGTAAATAAAACGAAATGTAATGTTTGTCGATGGTAAATAATTATTTCAATCGCATCCTCTGTTCAATCTTTTACAATCAAATATAAATATAAATAAATCGTATCGTGTACAACAAATTTGGTCTTGAGAAGAAAATTCAGTGTTTAAAAAATCGTTCAATTGACGACAGGTCTTCAAATCGAAAAATCATACAACCAACAAGTTTTTTCCTCGTATGGCACATACATACATACGTGTCAAACCTGATTGACACGATATTAGTTCTGTTACTGAATGTGTGTGTGTGATAGTTAATTTTATTACAGAAAGTGTGTGCATTTTGTGTTGTTGTGTAGTGTATTTGTCAATTCAAAAAAATGCGGAAGTGATTTATTTGATTAGATTCTTAATTACGTTTACAAAATTTATCTACAACACGATTTAAATAGCGATAGTGAAGTTTATCATAGAAATACTGGAAAATTTTTTTAACTTTACTTGATTTTATAATAGCAATTCCGCCAACGAAGAAGAGATAGTCATTTTAACCCTTATCGGACATTAGCATTTTGTACTTAACTTTTCGCTAGGTCGGAGATATATTTGAGTGCTTATTGTAAGAGAAGAGTAACTAAAATTACTCGATACAAAAAGATAGTTTTGTGCAGAAAAATATTTATATTTACACTTGAAATGTCATCGTCATCACTGTCGATTTCAATCCAATCTTCATCACAATCAGGAACAATTTCTCTTTCCACTTCGTTTTCCTCTTCACTTGAATATTGAATAGGGATCAATTTTTTTCCTTGACTGAAATATAACACTTGTCTCACTGTCTCCTTCATCACAAGAATTAAAATCACTTAGCGAATATTCAAAATTTTCATATATTTCACCACAACTATCACTGTTATTTTCCATATTGCTATAGTTTTCTTTATTCATTTTTGGAGGAATAAAATATTATAATATAAGTAAAATAATTGCTGAACTATGACCGAACGTGTTGTCTACTATCGAGTAAGAATTAAACTGTAAAAACATACAGTGTGTACATTCAACAATAAGGATGTTGTTACTTGTTCAGTCTTGTCACCTCGCATGTGACATATAAATGATAGAGCAAATGTTATAATGTCACGTCAGAGGTGACATTTGATCGATAAGGGTTAAAATGTAATATTCTGACTACTGTTACAAAATGTGTCTAATCGAATTTCGAATATCACAATTAATTTTAAAAAAATCGCCTGTCTTTGTGTAAAATGTTTACTGTCCACAAACGTGTTAAGGGGGTATTCTAGTCTAGACGCACGAATTATAGGTGTTTTTTCGAACGCTATAAAAAAAACAACAAATATTTTTACTATCCATTTTTTATCAGTTATTTATTGACATTTTAAGAATATAAAAAAGTATTATTAAAAACAAAAAATTCAAAATTGAAAAAGGTACAGGCTGGCAAAGTGGGGGCTCGAAAAAAATGGTGTCTCCTGGTTGACGTGGTTCCAACCCTTCCGGTCATCCGAAACAAAAATTTTTTTGAAATTATTGAAAAAAAAGGTTGTAGTAGTATCCCCGCGTAGGGAAATTAAAAAAATGTTTTTTCGCAAAATGGCGGCAGTGTGAAAAAACAGTCATTTTTGCCCTATTTTTTCAACTTTCGGAATTTTTTAAAAATAGTAAAAAATAAAATTTTCAAAATATCCTAGGCGGGGGCAATCACTGTTATATTGAGAAGCTCTGTACCAAATTTCAACTAAATCGGTCCATTAGAACTTGAGATATCACGTCAACCGTGTCGAAAAAAGTAGTTTCGAGAAAAAAGCGTTTAAAGTTTGTAGTCGAGTTTAGACCGGATTGGTTGGCGCGTTACAAAAATAGCTATAACTCCGAAAATAATTCGAATTTCGAAAAATCCTCTTAAGGACATATTCTTAAAGGTCTAAACTTTGAAAATATACAAAAAAATCGATTTTTTCGAAATTCTAAACTAGAATACCCCCTTAAGATGTGAATTGACGAAGATGTGATTGAAAATTTATTTTAACACTTACAACATTGAACTTCTTATAATGTTTAATTATCTGTTTGATAATTTATTATTATTCATGTACATGTTTTATAATATTTCACCTTATTATCGATTATACATTATTTGTTTTAATATGTAAATCGTATATTAAATTTTGATATTCTTCATATGTAACATTAAATTTAATTTTTATATACGGTCATCCAAATGTGGCGTCTAGATTTGTGTTTTATTTAAAAAAAACATGTGTATAAGATAGTGTATAGGGAAACATGTGTATAGTTTCTTTTTCTTTTAATAAAACACAAATCTAGGCGTCACATTTAGATGGGTCTGTATAATAAGAATTAAGTTTCTGTTACAGATTTAAATTAGAAAATCATTAACTAAGAAACTATATATTGTAAATTACTAAAAAAAGTGTTTAAAGTGAAACTAAAATCATTAAAATGACTACATAAATTATAAAACGAGTTTTTGTGTTATTTTCATTAAATGTTTGAAATTAAAACAAGTGTATTATAAATATTTATCATGTGTTCCATTATCTTTGTTATTAAACAAACAGTTTACACTAGTGGTTAAGTGAAATGGAGATTTTAAAATATCAGTTAATTTATAAATTTTAATGCATTGATAAAAATAAATAATCATTTAAAGAATGAAAGGATCTCAAACGGGTAAAGAACCGCAGAATGCTATATGGAAGGTGAATAGTGATAAGTTTTTTTTTAAAAAATTTGAAACAAGATAGTGTACACGTTTAGATTTTTTTAATTAGTTTTTCTTGTGAATTGGAATAAAAAATATATCTTTTTTCTTCCCTTTCTGCTGGTAAATATCGAGCTTTTCATCTACTTCCAAAAAACGTTCCTATTTCGATTAAATTATTTCTCATCTTTTTCTGTCAGTTTCCCTCAAAAATTCTTCCTCTATTCCTTCTTCCTTCCACCCTAACTTCAAAGACTTGCTTTGGTTTCCGGTTCTCTTTCATTCTTATTAAATAACCAAAACACTCGATAACTCTTTTTTTCGATAATTTTAGTAAAATGCTCTTACTATAAAACGTAACCCCTAGATTTGTGTTTTATTAAAAACAAACATGTGTATAGGGTGGGGTATAGAAGAAACTTGTGTATAGTTTCTTTTTAACACATTACCGCCCGGCCATGCCTAAATATAATTTAGAGAATATAATACAATTAGCAAATTTATATAAAAAATAAGCATAAAAAAATGCTATTTTATTAACACATTACTGCCCGGCCACGACTAAAAACGTGTTTCGTGTTAGACTTCTGTACGTCCGTTCACGCGTTAACGCGTGTTTAGTTATATGAACTTTTGACGCCAAAATATATATGTATGCAAGCTATATTTTTTTCTAATTCCATTAAAAGATGGTGGTGTGTATATTCAAAATATTGGTAAATTATAAAAATTATTAAAAAATATTTCAGATATTTTAAATAAATTAATCTTTTCCCAGCAAAGTTCTGTTTTTTTTTTTGAATAAAATCGAAATTGGTTCTCTTATTTTTTTCTAACTTCTGTATATAGAATATATGTTTTACGTAATTTATCATATTTTTATCCCTTCTAGATGTTTTTTTACGCTGAAAAGTGTTTTTTATAATAAACTATGTTTATTATAAAGCATCTCTTTTTTGTACTTCATCACGTTAGTACACTCATTACAGATTTAAAACCACTGTTATATTTCATATATCTATACATCGAACCCTTTTATAAGCAGATATGAAATTTCATTTCAAAATGTTCATTGGTTTAAGAATTACATCGATTTTATGAAGAAGTTATTTTTGTACGAAATTCGCGGGACTCTAGATGAAGTCTAGCGCGAAATACTGCGGACCGTAATGTGTTCATGAATCAGAAATCTAGGCGTCACATTTGGATGATCCTTTACATGTACTAGCCTCATTTTTTTTTTATTTCCGACCTTACCTTTTGCAGTTCTGCTTTTAATTTTTTTTACAATGAATTGAATTTAAAAAAATATTAATATTGTTTGATATATCGTACCTGTATGTATGTATGTTTCTTTTTCCAACTATTCATCATTAAGTCACTCATTTATGAAATAGAAAATGAATGAATTAATGTATTCGAAAAAACATCACACACATTAATATTTTAAATAAGTATATAATTAAACGTATCTTCATTTTATTTATTAAACTAATAAATGAAAACACAAAAATATAAAAAAAATAAAAATGAGGTATTTTTCCCTAAAGATTGAATTCGAAATTACACGAAAATCGAATATTTTTCGATTAAAAAATATGTCACACAAACACACATACTTTGCAAATATAAATACCTGTAAATGTCGATTAAAAATAGATAAAATGTAAATTTATTCTCAGAATAAACATGTATCTAATTTTAATTGATACAAAACTTATTCATTTAACCAAAATATATACACATTTACTATGTTGGAAATTAATTTCCATATCTGTTTTCACACGTACAACAATAACAATGTATCAGAATGTCGAAAAAAGATAATTTACTTCCTACAATTCGTATTTTTCATTCACTGGCAACATTGTTATTTAAAATGCGTTTGAAATAAATTGTTCGGCAATAGAAGTTAGTAACTAAGCTGCCATCCTTTAAGACCACTAAAACAAATATAAATGTTTGCTATTTTTTGCCTGTCAGTCATGGCTTCACATGTTCTTTTTATTGTTTCAGATAAATTTGAGACTGATACTTGTAAGTGGGAAAACGAAAGAGTTCCTATTCAACCCCAGTGACTCGGCAGGGGATATTGCTCAACATGTCTTCGATAATTGGCCTGAAGGTAATTAATAATTATATTATTGTTTTAATTAAACTATATATATATATATATATATATATATATATATGTTAAATGTATAAAAAAAATATTGAAACTATTGAGTTATTTTTAATTTTTTCAACCCTTTGTAATATAGATTTTGAAATCACTTCTTTACATAATTTTACTTCCCTCTATCCCAAGAGTCCTAGTGCCATAATGATTTCATCCTATAATTTATTCTTAGTAAACAAAAACAAAAAAATCAAAAACACATTCTTATGACTGTAAATATATATTTTTAAAAAAAGTAAAATTTTTCTAGTAGTGTGCTTCAAAAGATTAAAAAACTAACTATAAATCGTTTATAATCATACAGTTTGTTTCATTTTTCAAATAACATATAAATACAAGATTACTGTGGACTGTTAAGTACCTACAGAAAAATACAACTAAAATAAATATATATGTTGTGAAAAAGCAATTGAAGTAGCATAAACTAAAATACTCATCCAGTCATTTCATATTGATGGACATATAAACCCAATCAAAATTATTTACTATGTAGCTCTTATAATAAAGAATTTTATTTTATGAATAATTGTCATTAACATTTAATTATATCAAAATGACTTATATAGCACCGAAGAAACAATCATTTGTAAGACAAACCAATAATAAAATAAAAAATGTGAAATTTTAGGTGTACCGAAAAAAAGGAATAAATGTTTATACTGTTTATTAATATTTAATCAACAGTGTAATTTCCATTAATATTAACAACCTCTTCACATATTCATGAATGATTTTGAATTCCTCTAAAATAAATGAAGAAACCAAATATGTGACCATAATAAAATTCTCTCTTATCTCTATGAACTTTGAAATACCATTATGGTGTTTGTCTGAGTATCTTGAAACATCAGGTTAAACCCTTTAAGTAAATATAAAATCAAATAAAAAAATATTGACATAAAAATTGTAATTGTTTAAAATTAGAAAGTAACTTTTAATCCAAGTTTCATAAAATGTAATACTTGTACTGATGAACAAATCAATGTATTAACTCCTGTATAAAAGTATTTATTTATAAACGTTATCATATTTGAAAAGTATTTTTTATATTTATATTTTGATAAAATCCTTTAGATATATATTTTTTTAATTCGGATGAACATGAAAAATTGAATAAAACTGTTGTAAACCTTATGATAATTCTCATATTAATCGAAATAATACACATTATATTAAGTATTGTTTCTAATAATCCATCAAATTATTGAAATCTCTTTAGATTGGGCGGAAGAAGCTGTGGCTAAGGCCGAAATTTTGCGTCTCATATATCAAGGTCGATTCTTACATAGCAACGTAACGTTGGGTGCACTGGGTTTGCCATTTGGAAAAACTACAGTTATGCACCTAGTGCCTAGAGAAAACCTTCCAGAACCTAATTCACAAGGTAAGTATAACTTGAATTCGATTCTTGTATTTTTCATTTATTATTGTATTTAATTTAATGTGATGACAAATAAAAATAGTACAATTAATTACCCTGCCAGAAAAAAATAAATAAATGAATTTGATCAGTATAAGAATATACTATTTTTAATAATAATATATATTTTTGAATAAATATGGTATATTTTATTTTATTTCATTTTTCTACATTTATCCAACTTACCTACATTTTTTTTAATTCTTAAGAGTTCTTAAAAAAATACATTTTTTACTTCAGTGAGATAATGAAACCATTTACTCTTCAGGAAATGTTACAGAACCATAATTTTGATCTGTTGAGATAGTATTTTTTTAAAAAAAAATGAGGTGAATATTTTTTGCAATAATGATTTTGATATATTAAAATCGTAGTAAAACTTGAATACTTTTTCATTTAGCTCCGTTTATCTTAAATAAATTTGTATAGTATTTATTTACTTTAACTACAATAAGTCATTTTATATACATTGCCCTGTTTATATAAAAATTTTTTCAATATTAAATCTGATTCAAGGATTAAAATGAACATTAAACACAAATGAATCACTCACTACAATACCATCATATTTTATAATTGTGTTTAGTAATCACTCATTGTTCATTTTATTCACTGATGTTTATTTTTACAGCCGTGCTGTTTATTTTCCAACCGCTTAAAATTTTCAAAATATTAAAATGCAGTTATCTGAAGATGATTTTAAAGATTAGAGTTTGTGTAATAAAATGCCATTTTAAAATATAATTCAGTAAACGATTTTAACATTATTTAATAATCTTTTTAACTTACGAGTATATGCACTTTTCGTATTTTCT
This sequence comes from Neoneuromus ignobilis, assembly GCA_029203775.1. Taxonomy (NCBI): domain Eukaryota; kingdom Metazoa; phylum Arthropoda; class Insecta; order Megaloptera; family Corydalidae; genus Neoneuromus; species Neoneuromus ignobilis. The sequence continues at coordinate 1,072,553 of CP092088.1, read as the reverse complement.
TGCACATTCTAGCACAAACTAAACTTAGAAATTGATAAAAATGATAAGATTTCTTTCAAATTCTTTTAAATTCAACATTTTATAATTAATGTAAATGTTAAACACAATTGCATCATTTCTTAAGACCGTAAGTTTATAAAAATGTACAATAATCACTTATTCATTTTTACTGCAGTGTTTGTTCAATGGACATATCATCACCTTTAAAATGATACAACATTAAAAAATCTTTTTTGTATTTTAGCATTTTAAAATATGAAAATCTCTTTAAAATTGTTTTATTAAAAGTAAATATCACAATGGAATTATTCATGAGTTTTGAAATGTGCATTATTGAGCAATAAGTAATTACTGCAAGTGAATTAATCACAATATCAAAACTAATTGCAATATATGCATCTTTAAATATATATATATATATATGCTTTTTTTGTTATTCACTTCTTTATTTTTTAATATTTCTTCCTCCTTGACAAAAAATTATTCTTTAAACCAAAAAAAAAGTGAAATAGCAAAAGGTATATAAATAATTAAAATACTAGCTGAATAAAAATATGTAATAGCATGATAAATTATAAAATATAACATTAAATATCATATAAAATATATATTATTTATCAGAGGTACTATTTGAAAATGTTTTTAAGAATTATTCTTTATTTTCGTGATATATTCAATGTATTCTTAATTAGATCTGGTTTTTAATTTACACGATATATTATAATTTATTGTTATTTTTTAGATCAACGACAAAAAAGTAAAGGCGGCAGTAGCAGTTGCTGTTCGGCTTCGTGCTGTATATTGTAATAAATGGTACTGCCACAAAATGTTTGCAACATTTCGATCTCTGGAATTAATGTTATCTCCTCCAGTCAAGAAGTCTTATTGGAAATATACAAGCAGTGAATGAATTAATGTGATTATGAAAAAAAATAAAAATAAAATTGAAAAAAAATTAATTAGTGACGGTTTACTTTAAAAACGACAACAGACTAAACAGAAATGTGTCGTGCATGGTTTTGACGTATGTATATATATATATATATATATATATGTATATATATAAACATATGTATATAAATATATATATATATATATATATGTATATATATATATATATAGTGTGATATATTATGTGTACTTTTTAATAACTGTTGAGTAGTAAATATTCTCTTTCATTCATACCTGATATGGATATTTACGTAAAGGATTCTAATGTAAGCGATTTAATGGTTATTGAATTTCCGTAATTTGTAATGTTGTGATATGCAAATGAACGTTGACGAAAAATATGTCGTCTGATGAAAAATTTTAACTGAAACTTTGTTAAAATATAACAGATGTTCTCATTTATATAAATTATAATCAAATAAATATATTGAATTTATAATTTGCAAAAAAAATGTACTGAATTTGTAACTATTAGCATTGCATATATTATTGATTATTAAAAAATAAATATTAATTCAATAAGCATTTATCAACAGAATGTATTCGATTGTATGTATATACAATGCTATTAGATATAATGTTAATTAAACGTTATGTAATTTTACAATAACGATAACTATTATATAATTTCGAATCGATCGTTTCGCTCGTATAATAAGTGAAATCGAATCGAACGATTTCGTTTCGTTTAGAACGTACGAAGAAGAAACAATGACCACATCTGTTTTGTTAATTTATTTTTCAAGTAGGTATGTATTTAAATTCCTGTACTTTTGTTTCAAATTAAATTAGTTTAGAATGATTTGTGTTCATTTTTAAAAGACTTACACGTTCATAATATATGTCGGTGTGAGTGATAATAATTTTTCGAACATTGTTCTTGTAGGATCGCTATATGTGTTTAAGAAGTTTTCAGTTGTAATAAAGATTTCATAGGTATATATTTTGTATGATTAATAGTCGAACTTTTTGCTATGCATTCTTTGGAATCTACCGATATTAAGAATCAATAACAGTTTAAAGAAAGACTATTTACATATTTTAAATATACATATATGTATATATATGTATATTTATACATACATACATACACACATACATACACACACAACACATACAACACACACACACACACATACATAGTAAATGTATATATAAACAAAACAGTTTAGTTTCATCACATTATGTATAACGTAATTTTACTTAGAATTCGATTTACACTAAATTGTATATTATAGTAGGTGCTGAATTACATATTGATATTTTAAGTAATATGTACATGTTTTAATTTTTCATAAGGAAATAATCTTTTTTTATTTATTTCAATTTCAGTTAGTATTACAGTTCAATCAGTCCTAACAAGGTACTTTGTTATAAGTAGAAATAAAACAATTTGTGTTTATGTAAAATGTTGTATTAATTTAAATGTACAATTAAAGTAAGGAAACTGCTAATAAAGTATTATTATTTATAGTTGGCAGTATTTATATTTTTGTCATTATTGTTATTACTATTATTATTATTTTTTTTTTTTTAGTAAAAAGTTATATTCATGTTTTAGTATTTTTATAAAGAATATAAAAAATAAAAAGTACCTTTTTAGGTTTTCATTACACTGTGGTAAAACATTAATGATACTTAATTGAGAAAACCTATCTGTTAATGATTTCCTTAAATTAAGTATCACTAATATATGTTATTTTTAATTCTGAATGATATATATTTATATATGTATTTTTGATTATGAAAAGTCCAATCAAATAATAATTAGCCTAAAACTAAAATCGAACACCAATTCATGACGATTAACTTTCAAAATTAAATAACATAATTTCCAAACGGCAATTTTAATGCAAATTGATATTGTTTGTTTGACGTATGTGAGTTTTAACTGAATGTTATCATTTGTCAAGAAAAATGAAAACTGTAATTTTGCAGCCAAATTGACTATCTTAAAATAAATCATAAGAACCACAACCGTTATAAATATATTTTATTTAAATAGTAGACAAATCAATACAATATGCTTGCGTTGATGTATGATTGCATGGCATCGAAGTCTCTATTTTTATTATTCGATTTTAGAAAATCAAACATAATTTGTCATTGAATGATACTTTTAATTATGAAAGTTGGAAATGTATAGAATATAATATTTAAAATGCACGTACACCCCGAGTATGTTGCATAGAATAAAAAATATCTTAAAGATTATATAGTATATAAATGAAATATTTTTTTATTGTTTACGACGACGTATCGAACATGTTTTATTGCTGATTTCTTTTATTGAAATTGATTTTTTAATCGATCGAAATCGTACGACGCCGTTTACGTCGAGGTTCGATCGGAACGTTTTGACTTTTGATGTTTTCGAACGTACGGCAGTATACGTACTGAATTGAATTATGACGTGCGAGCAGTTTTCGTTAGTATCGGATCGATTGAAAGTATTACGTGAAGCGAGCGTGTAGCGCGGCGAGAGACGTAGATCGTTGTATATAAAAGAATGAAATATGTGTGTGTGCCGTTTCGTAATAAATTTTCAATGTGATGGAACAATCCAGATTTTTAGAGTACGGAATGAAAAACTATTGTAAATTATCAGTGATGTATTAATTAACTCTTGTATTTGGCACGATATTAAAGAAAAAAAAATATATAGTATGTATGATATCTTACATTTTACTAAAGATATATATATATATAATAAATACTCGATGGAAAAGAGAAAAATATTTGATATATAAAACAGTACATTATTATGTCAGCAATTATTGTCATATGCTTCTGTTGTAATTGAAACTAATAAATACATCGGTATATAAAGACATAGAATGTTTTAAAATATATCTTACAGTTAAAAATTTAAATTACTTTATCTTCATTGCGAATTAAAGATAATTTACGGTTATATATAGAAGTTTTGCTAGTAGTTAAAAGTAAAAGTAAATAAATAAATTTGGCTGCGCATTAAATACACAGAAAAAACATTCACGGTACGTGAATGTAATTTGTTTATTAAATTGTATATTGACTGTTTATGTAAATAATTTTAACACGTCTCCAGATAAATATAAACATAAATCAGGAATGTATCGATTCAGTGTTTCAACAATTTGTCCATACTTTGTATGTATCCAATGGCTGTACATTAGAAATAAACATGTTATGTTGAAATTGTGATTATGTTTCTTTTTAGTTTTTAATTCAATGTAATATAATCGATTTGTTTCTTTGTGTATTATAAAGAAAATATAGGAAACCAGCAATGGCAGCAAATATGTTTGTTTTTCATCGACCTCTGAGATTAACACACGGTTGTACTCTTCTTTGTTTTCTAATTAATCTTCAGCACTGTTTACAGAAAATTTACAGTATGACTTGTTATACTAAATTTAATTATTTGTTTAAAACGTATAATCAACAATGTATTTAATTTTCAATGCTTATATACAGATATAATTATTCAAATATTTTTTATTTATTAAAGAATTATTTTTTTCAAATTAACTAAATATTTCACAGAATAAAAAAATAGTATTTTAATACATTACATGAATGGAATGGAAAAAAATGTACTCGTAAAATTCTAAAAATGGTAAATTAAAAAAGAATTATTAGGATCAATACTAGAACATTTTATATTCCATTTCAAATAAAAAGTTATATATAAACACAAAAATTTAAATTCAATATTAAAAATCTAAATGTATATTCACTTTGACTAAAAATATTTCATACTCTTAACATTGCTATGTGTAGATAATATTTTCAAAATCAATTACAAAAAAAATGCAGATTTTATAATATTTTTCACCATGAATTAGTTTGGAATTAAATTAATTTTAATGGCTATATGCAGAATTTGACTCGTATACCTTGACATAAGTACGTGGTTTATTTTTTTATCAGTAGTACAAATACAGATACGTGTAAATCAAAATATTTTTAGTTCATTTTTAAAGAACGATTGAATAGATTATTAATACATATTAAATATTTTATACATATTTGCTTATAAAATATTAGTGTATATTTCTTCATAAGTATTTTCAAAAACAAAGATTTACATATATATGTAATTTTTAAGTTCGATATTTCTCAAGGAAATATGTAAAATAATAATTAAATTTTATATATAAATCCATTTTTGAGAGTCAATTATATACAAGATTACAAATTAATATTATTCAATTATTTTACAGGTAAGACTCAGTTTAGTTTTTTAAAAAAGATATATAATTTTGAAACTATTGTATAGGAAAATTAGTATCAATTAAAATAGACTAATATATTAACATACAACTCTTCATACATATATAAAAGTAATTTATATTTTAAAAATAAGGAAAAGAAATAAACTTTAAACAATTTTTTGTTGCAATATATATAAGTTTAATATGGCGTCACATTTTTTTCTAATATAATTATTATGGTGCAACACAAAATTCAATTAATATGAATAACACATTTGAAATTGTATTTTTAAATATATCAAATTTTTTTTAAATTGACATTAATTAAAATTTTAATGTGTATCAGTTGTGTGTGCGTGTATATATATATATATATATATATATATATATATATATATATATATATATATATATATATATATATATGTTTGTGTGTGATTTTTCAATTAATTAAATGAACAATAAACAACAATTCTTTTACAGATTTCAATTTTAAATAACAAATAAAAAAGCATATTGAATCAGTTTAGAATTTATAAATTTGATATTCAAAAATTAATATTTCTGATAATTTGTTAATCTAAAAACTTCCTGAAAAGCTTTTTTTAATGAATCATTTAAAAAAATAATGTCGCATTAGTGTTCAAAATTCTTGTTATTTTTTTTAATCTTTAATTATAATTTATTTGTAATATTTTAAAAATACAAAAGAAAAATCTAGAAATGTTTTTTTAAATTTGGACACACAAATGAACAGAAATTATTGAATATTATGTTAGAGCTAGCAGTGTTAGGAAATGTTTATTTTTACAAAAGTATATAATTCATTGTCTTATTATTTTATGAATTTCTGGAAATAATCAATATTAATTGATTTTTTAATGTCAGTATTCATTGAATTTCAGTCTATAATAATATCGATTGTTCATTATTTGTAATTATTTTAAACATTCCTGTTTTCTATTATATTATAGGATAATGATTATTTTCTATTAAAACTTATTATTTTTTATCCTTCATCATTTAACAATATATTATAATTTTTATTTGTGTTTAATTTATACTTAACTAAATGAAATTTCAAATCGACTTTGACATTTTTAAATTTCTGAAGTTTGTCTCTCTGTATGTAGTCGTCGTGTGGAACTCATATTGGCATGTGTGGACTGTAGCTGTTAAATATTTTTATTTGGAATTTCGATTACTCTTAAATCCTCGTAAAAATAACATTACGAGTTTTTGATTAATTAATAATTAAAAGTTACATCCCAATATTTCAGTTCTATTACATGACGCTAATTATAATCCGATATTACTTTTAGTGTTTTTAACTTCTTATTATTGAAGTGTTCATGAAATTCAAATTGACAAGAGATTTGTTCTATAAATATTTACGTTTGATATTTTAAGTGTATACTAATTTTAACGTGCTTTATTTGAGATACTATTAAAAATATTGTAGATTCATATTGAATTCTTTGTACGAAAATTGATAATTCTGTAAAATCCGAGTGACAACACATCACTAGTACGCAAATCAGTCACTGTTGAACATGATTTAATGAAATTTCATTTGAACGCCTCCCTGCCGCAGTATATAGGAAAATGGCGGATAGTGCTGATATCGATTTATATGCAGATGATATAGAACAAGATTTCGCTCAAGTAAGTTTAATTACAATAAAAAATCGTTATGTATTACATTGTTAAGTACTCATTGTTGTATATTTTTTTTATTATATATTTGTTGCTAAGATACTATTGTAGTTTTTCGACTTCACCGGTGCGACGAACATAGCTTGTGTTTAACCATAATGGCTGATTGCAAAATAAACAATTTTGAACCATTTTTTTTATTACTTATCGAAAATAAGTATTTATGTAGTTTTATGCAATGAATGAACATAACTTTGAAATTGTTATGAAAGGCTTACGTTTATATAAACATGTATATATATTATATATATATACATGTTTATATATATATATATATATATATATATATATATATATATATATGTATAAAATATGTATGTATATGTATTTATTTATGTATGCATACACAACATATACATACATATGTGCATTTAAAATTATTTTCATATTTTTCATCATTAAATGAAAAATAAAAAATGTTGTAATTTTGAACAAAAGATTTTTTTTATTATAGAGAAATGTAAGAACACTTAACATGTTTTAAATTTATATATATATATAGTTAAGTATATGTATGTATTTATATGTTCATGTAGTTATAAAAGTATTTGACCACCTGTCATAGCCATTAAATTTCGTTTCATAAAAGTACTGCAAAAATAAATATTGTTTAACAGTGTATTTCAAAATATTATATTTCTAAATTAGAACAAGTAAGAAATCAAGAAAAATAGACACAAACAATTTTATACACACAAGAGTATCCAACCGTTAATTTATCATTCGTAGAAAATAGGTAAATCTCTAGTAATTTCCGTTATAACATCAATATATAACCGTGTCAATATAATTAGTGTAAATGATGATGTTTGTTTACCTTGGTCATCTTATTATTTTTTATTAGTTAAATAATGTGAATAAACATATTAGAATGAAAAGTAATTCTTTTTTTTTCAATTCAGAAGGGGTACTTACAATGTAAATGTGTACTTGAGACTGGTATTTTATACAGTATAAAATATTATCAGGAAATTTAGATTTTTTTAAGTAGTTTTAAAATATATGAAATTAAATCCTGATGCCAGTTTTACAGATATATATATATATATATATAGTGTTAAGTATATGCATGTATTTATATGTTCATACATTAGTTATAAAAGTATTTGACCACCTGTCATAACCATTAAATTTCGTTTCATAAAAGTACTGCAAAAATAAATATCGTTTAACAGTGTATTTCAAAACATTATATTTCTAGATTAGAACAAGTAAGAAATTAAGAAAAATATACATTTATAATTCAACATACAATTTTATACACACAAAAGTATCCGACCGTTAATTTATCATACGTAGAAAATAGGTAAATCTCTAGTAATTTCCGTTATAACATCAATATATAACCGTGTCGATATAATTAGAGTAAATGATGATGTTTTGTTATCTTATTATTTTTTATTAGTGAAATTTTACAATTGTGACCGAAACATTTGAAAATGGTTTAGTAATTGTGTTGTTTGTTGGCTGCCGTGATTGAGAAACTTAATTTTAATGAGTGCAGAGTGGAAAAAAATTACCTAAACATTTCCTTGATCATCAAATTTGAAAAATATAAAACATTTATGAAAAGAATTGAAGAAATATTTGACATGTCTCCATATTTTTAATAATAAAAAAAAATACTAAAAACGCTTCTTGAAAAGAAATGGAGTAAAATAAATGCAAAGAAATTTATAGAATTCATAATTAATAAATGGAAACCTGATCTGAAATCTCAGTTACATCCCACCAAATATTTGTTTTCTAAATTTTAATAATTTTTTAGGCTACTTTTATTGACTGAAGACTTTTATGTGAACATAAATTACAAGTGAAATTCATTTTTTTAAAAAATGTTCATGTTCTCATTCGGAAATATATTTTAAAGAACATTAATAAACAACAATAGACATATGTTATAAATTGTTTTCTTTACTGTAGATTTTTTTGTAAAATAAAATTTAATTGATTACAATCGATTGAATATTTTTGTGACTAATTATGTATGTGTGTGCGTGCTGTTTTTCTGTTTATCTTATTTGCGTTAATCCTTAAGTTGATTTGTATTTACGATCTTGGTTATGTATCCGTTTTATTAAGATGTATGTATTTGTAATACTATAGATATATTTTATAGACTACTGTCTGTAATAGTCTGAGATTATATTGAAATTTGTTAATACACAAATATTTTTTTAGGATGAATTTCCCGGCGAAGGGGTTGATTTGTATGATGATGTGATTGCTTCTACACCTGCCGGTGGGCCAGAAGAACCGATCGAAGCTGCACATCCTCACCCGGGTGGACCCCCGCCACCTAATGGAGAAGACACGAACGGAGCTCCTCCATATCATCAAATGGGCAATAACATACAGCCTAATACGATCGGTAGAAGATATCAACTATATGTTGGAAATTTATCATGGGTATAGTTATTTTATGCGATAGTATTATTAGAAAACAGTTCATTATGACGATATAGCTAATCGATGTCGACGTGAATAAATCGTTTTCCGATACGATAAGGCTTTGTAAAAGTGTTCGGCGATAATGTGTCGTTCACATTTTTAGTGATACGCCTTCGTAACGGACGTGCCGATATTATCGGATTTTGAAATTTCTTTGAAACGATACTAACGATCGCCGACGTTTGTGAATATAAGCGATTATAGAACGCTTTAAAGTCTTTGTTAATGAATATTTATAAGTTGCGTAATTCGATAAACTAATTTCATACGTTTGAATTTTTCATCAGTGGACTACGGATCAAGATATAACGGACGCCGTGATAGAAATCGGTGTGACGGATTTCATGGAAGTTAAATTTTTTGAAAATCGTGCAAACGGTCAATCGAAAGGATTCTGTGTGATATCGCTCGGTTCGGAACAGAGTATGCGTATGTGTATGGAACGCTTACCGAAGAAAGAATTACACGGCCAGCTACCTGTGGTAACATTACCGACGAAACAAGCCCTTAATCAGTTTGAAAGTCAGTCAAAAACTAAACCTGTACCTCAACCTAATCCCGGTACTAAGGGTGGTCACCCTGGTGCCGTCATGCCTCATCACCAACAACATCCTACTGCTGCTCCTCCAGGTCCTCATCAACATCCCGGCGGTCCTCGAATGATGATGGGTCCTCCGCAAGGAGTCCGTGGCCCCGTTCCTCCTCCCGGTATGCCCCCGCCAGGTACGCCCGGCGGTCCTCCGAGAATGCAGGGTCCTCCGATGCAAGGTCCTCCTCCCGGTCAGATGGTGAATCCCTCTCAAGGACCGCCTCGTTTCCAACAACCGCCTCATTGGAATCCTAACGGCCCTAGGCCTAACGGTCCGCCGAGACCTCAAGGACCGCCGCAAGGACCTCCCCAAGGGCCGCCTCAACGACCTCCCGGAATGGTAAAGTTTATTGTTTGAATTATTTTATGTCTTCGTAATATCTCACTTAGATATTTCAGGGCGGACCACAAGGACCTCCTGGCGGACCTCCGCGTGTTCCTTTAAATCACGGCCCCTCGGGACCGAGGCCCGAATGGAATCGTCCGCCGATGCATCAAGGATTTCCGCCGCATAACCAGGCTCCTCCGCATATGCAGGGACCTCCGAGAGGCCCTCCCGGACCTATGGGAGGACCGCCGCCCGGGCCTCATGGCCCGCCGCAAGGTCCTCCTCAAGGACCTCATGGTGCACCTGCACCTCATGTAAATCCTGCATTCTTTCAACAAGGTATTTATTTTCTTTATTAACAACAATATATAATTTTCTTGTAAAAAGTTGTATTTTTATTAATTTAATACTTTTCTATAAGGCGGTGGTCCTCCGCATCAGCAACCTCTGCAACATCCAGGAGGACCACCACAGCAACATGGTCCTCCGCTCGGTCCACCACATGGACCTCCATTAGGACCGCCTCATGCACCTGGAAATGGACCTCCTCATGGACCACCGCATGGATATGGACCTCCGGCTGGGGTACCGATTAGAAATGTATGTATTGTTTTTTGTTATTGACATCTAATTAACAATATCTTGAAATATTATTTTTAATATAAATTAGTATAAAAAGAGATAAATATATATATAATAATTTACTGTCAGTTGATTAAATGTGATGCTTTCATAAAAAGTATATTAAAGTTATGCTGTTCACATGTGTTTATTCGTTTACAAAAGTACATTATACATGTGTAAATCACTTTAAATTTTAAAGTTCAATCTTTATAAATTAGTGGATATAAAGAAGTATTAACTGAATTTATATTATTAGTATTATATTTTTCTAAAATTTACTTTAAGGTAAGTGCAAATGCCAAAGAAATTTATGGCATTTTAATTTTTTATTGTTATTGTCTAGTAGTTTGTACATTTTAAGTGTTTTACATTTTTTGATGTTAGTTTTTTAAATCTTACAAATATATGTTATGTGAAATTTAATCAATTAAATTTTAGTAGCTTGTGTATTATATTTAAATATTTGCATTCAGTGAAATTTAATCTATCTTTATGTGTAACTACTAATACTTGTTTATGTATATTTGTATTAATCAATTATTTGATAATCTCATCCTGTAAAAAAACATAAGTCATTAAATTCTGACCAAAACAAAAAAAAACTCTACTGAGTTAGAATTGTCAGAGGTCTATGCTCTATAAGGGCTATAATACAGAAAATGTTAAGGGAGGAAATAGGTGTAGGACGGCGTTTTTGCAGTGATTTTCATGAATTTTTTTAATGCATAAAGAATTTATATAATTTATTGATATTGTGAGGTCATTTTATACATATATTTAAGAATATATTCTGAAATTTTCAAAAAATTTCCTCTAAAATTAACGGAGATATCAGCTGCCGCACATTGTAGGTCGCCATCCGACTGAGCAGTTTGTTTACATCTTGGAGGTCGCAATTTTCATCTGAAATCAATTGCACAAAGAATTTACTTTTTTTTATATGTGTCTCTTCTATGTGAACCCCATTCTCCTCAAAAAAATTGAAAATTAGTAGTTTTTAGAGGGGTGTGAACATACGAGGGTTGTTTGATAAGTACGTGTAAAAATAAAAACTGCTTCATTTTTTTGAATAAATCGTTTTTATTTTTCAACATAGTCTCCTTTTAGGCTTATACACTTCATCCAACGCTGCTCTAGTTTGTCGATCCCTTCCGAATAATAGGATTTGTCCAAGTCTGTAAAATAGTCATTCGTTCCTGCAATCACCTCGTTCGAATAAAATCTTTTTCCCGCGAGCCATTTCTTCATATTAGGGAATAAATAATAGTCCGATGGAGCCAAGTCTGGAGAATAGAGGGGATGTGAAACGATTTGGAACCCTATTTCCATTAGTTTTGCAGCCACAACTGCTGAGGTGTGAGCTGGTGCGTTGTCGTGATGAAAGAGGACTTTTTTGTGGGCTAATCTGGGACGTTTTTCTTGCAACTCGGTTTTCAAACGATCCAATAACAATGAATAATATGCACCTGTAATGGTTTTACCCTTTTCCAAATAGTCGATAAAGATTATTCCTCGTGAATCCCAAAAGACAGTCGCCATAACCTTCCCGGTCGAAGGAATTGTCTTCGCCTTTTTCGGAGCAGATTCCCCCTTGATAACCCATTGTTTAGACTGCTCTTTGGTCTCAGGAGTGTAGTGATGTATCCATGTTTCATCTACAGTGATGAAACGACGCTTAAAGTCCTGCGGATTTCGCTGAAACAGCTGCAAACCGTTCTTGCAACACTTCACACGACCTCGTTTTTGGTCGATCGTGAGCAATCGCGGCACCCACCTGGCGGATAGCTTTTTCATGTCCAAATGTCGGTGCAAAATATTATGTACCCGTTCACACGAGATGCCTACAGCACTAGTAATCTCACGCACTTTCACTCTTCTGTCATCCATCACCATATCATGGATTTTATCAATGATTTCTGGAGTGGTGACCTCAACAGGGCGTCCAGAACGTTCAGCGTCTCTTGTGCTCATATGGCCACTCCGAAAATTTTGAAACCACTTATAAACCGCACTAATCGAAGGTGCAGAGTCACCATAATGTTTATCAAGCTTCTGTTTAGTCTCCTGAGGCGTTTTGCCTTTATTGAAGTAGTGTTTAATCAACACGCGAAATTCTTTTTCGTCCATTATTTGACAATCACTCGATTTCCTTGATTCCAACGATTGTCAAACACAAAGGAATAGACCGATATGGCTGAAACTTGATGTGTGTTCTTCCAAGAGGTGCTACTAATTAAAAATAACCTCGATATGCACCAGTGGTGCCATCTTTCGGAATTTACACGGACTTATCGAACGACCTCGTAAAGCATGATTTTTTTACCATTTTTTCGTACTTTTTTTTTACAACAAAAAAATACTTTAAACAAAGATATTGTTTAGGATTTAGGTTCAAATAGAGCGTATTTATATAAAGAAACAATATGCCAAATTTCAAAATGATTGATTAAAAACTTTTTAAGCTAGAGTGTACACAAATTCGAAAAAAGTCGTTTCGAAAAAACGCGTTTGAAAACAACAGCTCCGACCCTTTGTTAATGAGGGACACTCACTTAATCGGTTATAACTTTTGAACGAATTGGAATTTTGTTTTGAAATTTTAAGAGTACATTTTTGAATAGTTTTACAAGCGATTTATGAAAAAAAATTGAATTTTTTGAAGCCTCTACACCTATTTCCCTCCTTAATCAAATATAACATCTGAAAAAAAACTATGTCATACTATGTGAAGTAGTTATAGTTATAATTGATTGTTATTACTAGATGAGTAAAAAATTAAATTTATATTTAAAAATTGATATATATGAATGTTATGCTAATGTAAATTATTTTTTAATTTCATTGATTTTTATAATAAATTCAGGTTATATTTTTTTGTTTTTCCTCAGTGCCTACGTTATTTTTGTCTTCATTAAAAGTTAGATTATAAATATGTTATTGGTATTTAGTGACTAAATATATGACCAAAGAGAATTTATTTATATTGATTTATAACAAGAATGTTTGAAAATGTTTTGTATATTTATGGCTTAAATTAGAAATAGATCTTTATTTTAGAATGAGAAAAGGTTTAGACATCTCTGTTTGATAAAAGTGTTATATATATATATATATATATATATATATATATATATATATATATATATATATATATATATATATATATGTAAAATAGACAAAGTGCAGGTATTTGTTTTCAAGTTTTATTTTTTATATATAGAGTTTTAATAAATCTATTAAAAAGAATATTTATAGAGCTATTCTTAAAGGGTAATTTTGTACTATAGGATATAGCATTTTTTTACACATTTTTTTAATTGATATTTTGTATTTTTTAACAGAGAAAAATGTCAGTTCTGTATCGTCAAATAAAACCATGTTTTTATATTAGGGATAATTAGATATGTTTATTTCATAATTTAGCAACCGCCTTACGGTGCACCGCCTGGGGCCGAGCACAGACCCGATCAGCCTGCTTTGTCCGAGCAAGAATTCGAAGATATCATGGGTCGTAATCGTACCGTCTCGAGCTCGGCGATTGCTCGTGCCGTCTCTGACGCTGCTGCAGGGGAATACGCTAGTGCCATCGAGACTCTTGTTACGGCTATTTCGTTGATTAAACAATCGAAAGTAGCGAACGACGATCGTTGTAAGATCCTGATCAGTTCCCTTCAAGATACGTTACACGGCGTCGAAGCCAAAAGTTACGGTTCGAGTCGCCGCGACAGGTCGAGGTCTCGCGAGCGTACCCATCGTAGGAGACCTAGGGAAAGATCGCCCTCGCGATATCGGGAAAGGAGCCGCGAAAGAGATCGCGACCGTGAACGAGACAGGGACCGTGATCGGTATTACGCCGACGGATACAGTAGAGACGGTCGTGAACCGAGAGAAAGATCGAGGAGTCGCGGGGAAAGGGAAAGAGAACGAGATTATCGAGATAGGAGTCGTGAAGAAAGTTCTTCGCGCGCGGTCAGGCCGAGAAATAAGTCTCCGCCTGAAACAGCCGAGCCGGTCGCGGAAGCGGCAGCTTCGAAATCCAGATATTACGACGAGCGTTACCGCGAACGAGGAGGAGGCGATCGCGAGCGTGACGGTAGAGAACGGGACGGCACTAGAAGAGAATCCGATCGTGAACGCGACAGAGACCGTGAACGTGAATCGCACCGCTCACGACATTGATTTTAAGCTGTCGAAGAATGTACTACGTGTATATTTTTTATTATTATTGTTTTATTCAAGCTACAAATACATTATTTGTAAATTAATGGACAGAAATCATTGGAATTATTAGTTTTTAAACTTCATTGTGTATTCCATACTTTTTAATTTTTTTTCTTATAGCTAAGATTGTAACTGCAATAGGTGTCAAACGTAATTGCTGTATTATGAAATGTAATTGTTAATTACTTAATTATATAATAAAAATTACATCGTTAATTTTCAAGCAATTATCACTATTTGGTGTTTTACATCTTCGAAATAGTTTGACAACTGTTGTAACTAAAATGTTTGTTTTTCTAGTTCATGTACTTATTACATGTCATTATATTGAATCTTTACATATAACATTGTGAGCAGAAAAAAGAAGATGAAAGATCGTCGCTAATGAAGATTGTATTGCTATATTTAAAAATGAATAATCAATCAAAAAAATATAACATGTATTTTATTTTAAATTTAAGTCTGACCACCTTATCTCTTGTGTTATTTTATTATATATATATATATATATATTATAGTCCTTTTACATTTCAAATCATTTTATTTATTATTTATTTACTATTTTTTTCGTTACTACTAAATAGTTATTGTTTAATTGAAACGATATCAAACAAAAATGTTTTTTAGTTATCAGTTTTGATTTTATGCATTGATATTATTGTTTTTAATTATTAAAGGCTGTGTTACATACATACGTATATATAGTATTGTCAATATGTAATGCAATACAATTACGTTAATTATATTTGGAAAGTTTGAGAGTTCGTTAAAATTTTAGATAAGTCGTTAAATGAAATTTTTTTTCATTTTATAAAAATATCGCCAATGGTTATCTCAAACGTACTTTTTAAATGTTTTATATATTTAACAGAACCAGAGTGGCATATTTGTAATGTATGTATAAAAGAATACTAATAAAAACAGAATATAAAACATTATTTAAGAAATCAAAGTTTTTCTACTTGAAAAGAATAACGTTTTCTAAATTTTTATTTTATCTGAAATACAAAACTGTGATATTTTGTGATATTTATATTGGATGATTGTGAGCAGGTAATATTTTTTTTTTGTTTATTTGTTTTTAATTAGTGATTTTTTAAAAAATTCATTCGACTACTATAAACATTGAAATATATAACTAATTATAAAAAATCACTGCATGCTTTTTGTAAAAAAAAAAAAAACTATATGCTTGTAAAAGTATATAGATTTAATCAGTTCTGTGATTAAACTTTATACTGATAAAATTTGTACATTAATATTTAAAATTTATGAAATTATTAAATTTCGTAGTCCTTTTTTTTTAAAAAAAAATGCTATATAAGTATTTATCTTTTCTAATTACATTTGAAATTAAATTCTACATGTCTGTAATTTTTGATGTACATTGTATAAATATTTGTGATTTGAATACTTACTGCATACACATGTTATATATGTATATGTGTGTGAGTGTGTCTCTATATATATATTCTGATTTTTTTCTATAATTTATATGAACAGATACTCGATTATCTTATATCAAGAATGCTGTATACTTTTTTTTAAAAAAAAAATAAATGTGCAACATGCGATTTTATAATAATACTTTCAATATAAATCAACTTGTTAGTGTATATTATAAATGGTTTTTTTCCCACACCAATGATTTAAATATTTTAAGAATTGATTGTATAAAATGTTGAGTTTATCATTTATCTTATTTGTATTTGTCATTTATTTTCACAAATATGTAATTTTGAATACTTCATGTAAGATGGTAACGTTTTATTTTATACATGCGATCTCAGTTGTATTTTCAAAAATTATTTACAGTATTCTTAAAAATATTTTTCCTCATACTAGATATATTGTTATATTTTTCATCGTTATTAACGGATTTCTATAATACAAAATTTGCAGATTGTTCTTTAATATCATCTAATATCTTTTTCTTCTATTTTTTTATTTTTTAAATTATGTTTTTATTAATTATATAAATTTATAGAATATATATTATGATGGTTATGTACATATGAATGAATGTAAAATGAGTATGTATGTGTGTATATGATATATGATCGTATATGTATAGAACAAATTTGAAATTTGTAGAAAATTACTACATCAGATCTTTACATTTATTATATATGCACAGTTATTTATGTTTTTATTTACATTTAGTTGTATCAGTCAAACAGTATTAATATTTGTAACACGTGAAAAGTCTAATTTTTTATTATGTATACTGACAGCTATACAATTCTATATTAGTACTTTGTAATACCAAATAGTTTATGCAATTGCCGATCATACAATTATAATTTATATATCATGTATACATATATATTAACGTACATTGAAATCACAAATATAATAGTTTAGAGTTACTCGTAGTGTATCTTGTAAAGAATTTTGATGTCGTCAAGTAGTCTATGATATTCATGTAGGCTTTATGAAAATGGTATCAAAAACAGTTCTAGCAAGGTGCACTAAAAACAGTATCTAAAGTTTTATACTTATGAGTTCAATATAATAAACAGTAAATATATATATATATATATATATATATATATATATATATATATATATATATATTATGTATGTATGTATGTACATACATGACATACATATGTGTGTGTGTATGTATATATATATATACACACAAAAAAAATATGCATGTGTATACATCAACAATAAATTTTGATGAATACTAGTAATATGCAAAAAAATAAAATTGATAAATGTTTCTAGTGTATTTACAAATTCGATCTGAAAAATTTAATACAATTGATATATTGTGCTTAGTCTTAATATTTATATTAATAAATGATATAAAATTATTTCAATTATGCATGTACGTGTGTGTGTATAAAATGTATTTATCTGATTGTGCTTGTATGTTCAGTCTGAGAATGGAAATTATAATTTTCAATTTGCATTGAGTTTTTATACTGGGTTCTTAATTTGATTTGTTATATTTGTGTGTGTGTTTGTATGTGTGTGGATTTTGTTTACAGTATTCATTCAGTCTTACAGTATTATTTTATGTTTATTGATTTTATAATATTAAGACATTTGAGTAATTAATCACTCACATACTTCATATTTTATTGTATCAGTAATATAATTAAGCCTGAAACATTTCACTTAACATTAAAATACAATTACACTAATTATATATGAGCTTTAATTACACATGCCATGCACAATAAAACACATTTGAAAATTGTGATATCTGTTAACAAAGTGTAAAATCTAAATAGCCAATTTTAATTTTAGAAAAATATAGAGACAATTTGAAATAATTTAATAGTCAATTTCAATTATTTTTTTTACTCAAGTAGCAGTGATAAAATGTTTAAAATATGGCAATTGAAAAAATGCAATAAAAAACTAATTCAGTTTTTTAATATTTCTACAAATAATATTCATTTTTTTAATTTTTAATGAAATTATTTTTATGAAAATAAGGTAATCATTTTGAGTTATAAAATGTACTAATGCATTTATATACTTAGTATGTATTTGTGACCAAACATGAACGTATGTGCATTATTGTATATATGTGTATTTATATATATGTGTATTTATATATATATATATATATATATATACACATATATATGTGCATGAACTATGTTTACATGTACATAAAGTAAGTAATGCAATGTAAGTTGATTACGTAAAGTAATTCATAATTAATAAGAAATAAATTACAATCTAACTTATTCATTAAAATGATATATCTTTTGAATATGATTAAATATTTGTAATATATTTTGTGTACACATTTGTTTATTTTTGTATTCAATTTATGGTATAGAATGGGAAGGAAATTAAGTTTTTAATACTATATATACATTTATAAAGAAATATTTATAGTTATTATTTTCATTGTTGGGATTTGTCGTTAATTTTGTTATGTAAATAATATCAAAAGCTTCATGCTTTTTTATAAACTTAATGAATATTTATAATAATCTTTACAATTGATGAGTAGCAAGAGTTAATATTTATTTTGTTACGTTGTTATTATTGAATGATAATTGACCATTCAATGTCAACCGAAGCGATATTTTATAAATATTGCAATTAGTGATAATACATGACTGATTAGTTCTATATATATATATATATATATATATATATATATATATATATATATATATATATATAAAATGTATATTTGAAAAGTTAATATTATTCTTATATAATAAGTTATATTACTCTTTTACGTAAAGACCTGATTTTAAATTTTTTGATATAGTGTTTATATTTTAATTTTGTTGCATTTCAGTAAGTATTATTTTCAAATAGAATTATTTAATACAATGAGCAAAATCAAAATACATTTTTTGTATTAGACTTAATGTGTGTCTACAAGAGTGTTTAGTCAAGTCATAAAGCAAATTGTCATGTTGGCAATTCACAAAGTTTATTCAAATTTATATTAATAATGCCTGAAATGCATAATCAGCCCACTGAAAAATATTTAAAACAAATATATGTAAAAGTTTACATATATTTATTTTATTGGAACAAATTATTCAGTGTAACAATGCAAATTTTATTTCTTAAAATTTGTCAATTACAAAGTAAGTTTGATTACATAACATTTACATAAACATGTTGTTTAGAGAAAGGAATAGTACAATTTTTTTTATTTTATACTATAAAGTTATTGTGTTTGGATTATGTATATGTGTGAATATATGCACATAATTTTATTTTTCTTATTTTTATTTCGTATATAAGTAATACATTCTTAAAGTATCCACTTATATTTGAAAAGTAATCGTGCAAGTTAATTTCCAGTAAGGTGAATTGATTTTTTAGGCGTAGGTATTTTTTAATATCGATTACGTACCGAATAACAATAATGTTTGTAAATGTATTTTGATAGAGATATTTTTTTACGAAAAGTAATATTTATTTTATAAATAAAATAATGTACAAAATGATTTATATATAAATATTCTAGAAAAAAACTAAAAATACAGACTGAATATTATATACATTCTAGATAAAAGAACATAAGTTAGTAAGTTAATTTTTTGAAATACATAGGTTGATTTATTTTATATAAAACTATTAAAAAATATTTTTTTATTCACATATATAATATAAACAGTACTGTATACAATTTTGATGTCTTATATAATTATCTTATATTAAGTAACTTCATAGTCAAATTTATTTAGTTAGATTTTCCATAACCGGATTTGCAACTATAATAGTATTATTTGTATTCACATACTATTCATGTTCATTTTCTTTTTTTAGATGTTAATATCATAAAAGAATATTTAACGTAGGTGATAAATACAACGTAATGAGATGTTCAACGTAACAAAAAGGTAAATATCGAAAAATCTGTTGACTTCTTTTGTGTATTTGAATATAAATTTATACGATCACATTTGATTTTAAACTGAAAGCTTTCGACAAAATATTTCTGATTTTATAACTATCTTTCACTCTTAAAATATCTATGTACAAATTTTACATTCTTGTTTCATGCCGTCACGTGACATTGTTACTTAACTGTAAATAAGTAGTAATGTGTTTATATATAAATATATATATATATATATATATATATATATATATATATATATATATATATATATATGTGTAGAAACAGATATTCCATAATTACTGTGATGAAAAATTTTTTATAGTAGAATAATTTAAATGTAATCGTTACAATGATGTTTAAATTTGGATGCCTATTAGCTAATGCATATAAAAACGAGAAGTGTATTGATTTTTTCAACTTAATATGAATTTATTCATATTAAATGTCTTTATTTATAGCATTTCGTTCTATTGTATTTCTAATTAAATTAATTTTGTCAAAGAATTTTTTTGCTTTATTTTAAACGAGAGTCAAAAAGAATATATTTATAACATAATGTACAAACAATTGTTATGTAAAGTTATCGAATAATTTATTTTGTGTTTTATTGAGAGATTATTTTTTTAATTTTGGTGTATTATTGTTAATAAATATTAATGATACATTATTAGATTTATATTCTATTCCTGATAATATTTTTCTTATTTTTGTAAAGATAGATTTTTGCAATCAGATAAAAAATCCAATTTGATTGTAAAAAATCAATATACAGTGATTTATAGCTGAAATAATGCACGGAAACCAAAAACTTTTCTTTAAAAAATGGGTGTAAGGAAGTAATTTAATGCTATTTATGTGTCATCTAAATGTTTATTAACTTTTTAATTACTAGCTAAAAAACTAATTTTTAAAAAAACAAGCTCACTGCAAAAATGCAATAAAATTCAGGATTTCAGTGTACTATAGTGACGTCATCGATACTGAGTTCGTTTCCCTCGTGTATAAAGTTTTAGTCTATTAAGAATAGATGGATTTTAATGTATGTTATAGAGTTACTTTCTCCAAATTTCTTGTATTTGTTTTTTTGAAGATAATTTTTGTTGAATATAGGGTGTTTTTTTCTCATTTCTCATCTTAGTTTGACCATAAATGGTCAAGAGACTGAGGAGGTGTTTTGATAATTTTCGGGTAATTGTATATTAGAAATTCATTCACTACACGAGAAGGGTGTTTGAGAGTTGTTAAATTGACAAAAACTAAAATTGTGCCTTAATAAAGGTTTTTGTATATACATGTGTTCTTCTGTAAATGTAAACTACACCCGTTACTGTTTTAGAAAAATATAAAGAGATAATTTGAAATAATTTAATAGTCAATTTCAATTATTTTTTTTACTCGAGTAGCAGTGATAAAATGTTTAAAATATGGCAATTGAAAAAAATGCAGTAAAAAACTAATTCAGTTTTTTAATATCTCTACAAATAATATTTATTTTTTTAATTTTTAATGAAATCATTTTTATGAAAATAAGGTAACCATTTTGAGTTATAAAATGTGCTAGTGCATTTATATACTTAGTATGTATTTGTGATATGATTGTCATCTTTAAATTTTGCAGTTCAGTACCTCATTCAGTTTCCTTTATAAATTAAAATCTTTACCTGACCTAAAGAATTTAAATTCGTTTTTGTTAACAAATGTATTTTTCAAAATTCAGTAGTTCTTGACATTGATGTAATGAGTTTTTTGGCTAACTTATTGTTAAAAATAGCTTTTTTTAATATTTGTTTGATACTTTCGAGATGACATTTTTTTTTTATTTTTTCCACCCCTAAAACTAATTTTTGAATTATTTTTTTTTCACTACTTAAATATAATTTAGAAACGATTTTATTTGATGCTTGTCTAAATGTTTATTCTTCAAACAAATTTCATATTTGTAACGTTCTACTATATGCTAGATGATTGGGATGACACTTCTATTTAAAATTTTAACAATTTTTCGTTGATTTTTAAAATGAAAAATAATTCACCCCAGTGCAATTAATTGCTAAGTAGTCGTTTAGTAACTTACTGTTAAAGATTAGTTTTGTTCGAATTTTGTTCTTTTAAATTTGGTGACCCTATATACAAATTTAAAATCATTTATTTATCTTGCTAATAATATCTATTCTAATTTTGGTGTACCCATATTGTATTTCGAACTACATTATAAAAGTTAATTGATATTTTTTTCTGTTTTTGCTGAAACATTAATTTGTAGAATAACATTTCGTAAATCTATAAAGTTGATCTAATGTATGACCAAATGTAAAAATTATTTTTTTAAAAAACAACTACTAATAATGTCAGCCATAAAAATCTAGTTTTTTTAATTACTAATATCTAAATGAATATTGATAGAACATTAAAATACGTGAACCAGTTGAAATCTCATAATTCATAAATAAAATATATTAAAATTGCGACTTTCTTAAAATTGCAAAAACAAACAGGTGATCACCTTTAAGTTAATATCAATGTGTAGGTTATATTGACCTGTATTTATTTTATTCTAGGTCATTGTTGTTTGCGACCTTAACAAGTTCATATAGAATTCTGCAAGTGAAAGTAGTTGATTTTCATACGACACAGTGGCTCCTACTTGTTGAAACGAGTTATGCAATTCTGATAAATAAATTACATTTCGTAATTATTAATGCTACTTGAACATATATTCAACACTGCGTGGATTTATAAATGCAGAGTACCTAATCAATTACTGTTTAATATACAAATTATTTCAATGTAAAAGTTTATTGCTAATAATCTCTATCGAAACAATTAATGGCTACTTAAGAGAAAATAATAAATCATTTAATATTTAATACTTTAACATACCTAGAGAAATTAGTAGAAAAAATGTTGCTATATTATTTGAACGTTTATATTTGGAAAATATAAAATTGAATTATTATATTAAAAATATCCATAACTGATTAACCCTTATCGGACGTTAGCATTTTGTACTTAACTTTCCGCTAGGTCGGAGATATATTTAAGTGCTTATTGAAAGAGAAAAGTAATAAGGTTACTTGATATAAAGAGATAGTTTTGTGTATAAAAATATTTATATTTGCACTTTAAATGTTTACATTTTATTAAATGTGTAATGTTGAAGCTTAAATGTTATTTATATTTTTTCAATGTGTGGTATTTTTTGAAACATTTTCCTGCATGAAGGAATGGTTTTCTGTCACACGTTTCGCAGAGGTATATAGTCGTCTTTCACTAGTCTTCCACAAAACAACCCCGAAAAAAGCACTTATTTCATCATATGAAATATATTTTCAATTGTGCCAAATTGACCTGGTTGTTGATTTTTTTTTTATTTCCTCATTGGCATATAAGTTAATTTGCGTTAAAATTTCTGTTATAAATTCGTTCGTACAAAATTTTTTAAAATAATTTTTAGGCTCCTGAACATTTCCGAAGATTTGGCGTCCTATTTTGTAAAAGGAATACTTGAAGTTAAATTGTCTTCATCACTGTCGATTTCAATCCAATCTTTATCACAATCAGAAACAATTTCTCCTTCCACTTCACTTGAATATTGAATAGGGATCGATTTTTTTCTTTGACTGAAATATAACACTTGTATCATTGTCTCCTTCATCATAAGAATTAAAATCACTTGCCGAATATTCAAAATTTTCACATATTTCACTACAACTATGATTGTTACTTTCCATATTGCTATAGTTTTCTTTATTCATTTTTGGAAGAATAAAATATTAAAATATAAGTAAAATAATTGCTGAAATATGACAGAACGTGTTATTTGCTATCGAGTAAGAATTAAACTGTAAAAACATACAGTGTGTACATTCAGCAATGAGGACGTTGTTACTTGTTCAGTCTTGTCACCTCGCACGTGACATACGACTGATAGAGCAAAGTTGTAATGTCACGTCAGAGGTGACATACAACCGATAAGGGTTAATTATTTTTATATGAAAAGATAAATTTAAGTTTAAAAAAAGGTGTTAATTTCTTTATCCATTCTTTATAATAAAACATAAATCTAGACGTCACATTTGGATGACCCTATATTATATCATCATCGGTCTTTTTTTATTCTCTGATGAATATTCCTCTCAAAACTTTCCATTTCGATCGACTCGATGTTTTTCTTGTTCATCCCACTTCGACAAATTTTCTTGTATCTCTGATTCATCGTTCTGTTGGTTTCTTTTGGAGCCATTTTATATTTCTACATTCTTAGTTTGTAATTTCTTTCATCCATCGGTGATATTTTCTTCTTGTTATATGATCGGGTCATTTACATTTTAAATTTTTCATTTTATTACAACATAGAGACTTTAATATAATTATATACTACATGCATACGTACATGTACAAATACACACATAAATACAGTGTGTGAGTATATATATATATATATATATATATATATATATATATATATATATATATATATATATATATATATATATATATATATATATATATATATATATATATATATATATATATATATATATATATATACAGTAATACCTCGCATAATCTGGTTTCGATTAGTGGTATTCTGGTTCTATAGTCTGGTTCGAAATTTCTCAAAAAAAATATTTTACTTGAAAAAAATCCTACTAAAAAGTTTGTCTTGAAAAAATCCCCAAAAAATTAATTCATAAAATTATTTTTATACGCAAATTTTCAAATTTTCCCCTTTATTATGAAAACATAATAAAAAAGAAAACCGAAATCGTATATGCACATTATGCGCAACGCATGCGCAGTTCTAGTTTTGTGGTATTTTTTCTTTTTCTATTAGTTTTCGATTCGCAACTCTGAATAAAGTCGATTTTGTGATAATTAAATTTTAATAACTCATTTGAAAATGAATTTAAAATGAATGTACAAACCCCTGAATTTGTTTTGTTGATACATACAAACATTTGAATATACAATCCTCGTTTTATTTACTGAAAAACAGGAAAATTTTTTTTGGAACCAATTAACGTTTTTTTTGTATTTGGTTAATGTTTCGATTAGTCCGATATCAAATAGTCCGGCTAGTCATAAAAATCAATTAGCCGGACTATGCGAGGTATTCCTATATATATATATATATATATATATATATATATATATATATATATATATATATATATATTGTATTCCTATATATAAGGCTATAAATTCATCATATCGTTATATTTGGCTGATGTAATAAGTCTTGAATTTGTATATAACAGCAATAATATTATTTTATTATTTTTTTAGTTTTACTAAACTATAGAACTACATTTAAATAAACATTTTCTTTAATTTATGATATATCTAATTATTTCTTCATGTCTTTTTAATATGGAGTCAAGCCTGAAGTCTATAATCTTTCAATTCTTTATTTCAAATCAGTAAAATTCGACTAAAGAAAAAAATACAGTTACTACTTGTAGGATAAAATCATTATTGTAAATGGACTTATATTAGTTTAAAAAAGTTTTTATGTAATTTCATTTCAAAATCAAACTTATTTTGACTAATTCATGAGGTTATTCTACTAAATTGACTTTTTATTATAAATATATTGTAAATAGAAAATATTTATTTGCAACTGAAATTAGCTTTATTTAATTTTTTTAATAATTAGACTTGTACCACTTTCTAACAATGGTTAATATGTATATATACGAGGTTGTTTGATAAGTCCGTGTAAAAATAAAAACTGCTTCATTTTTTTGAATAAATCGTTTTTATTTTTCAACATAGTCTCCTTTTAGGCTTATACACTTCATCCAACGCTGCTCTAGTTTGTTGATCCCTTCCGAATAATAGGATTTGTCCAAGTCTGTAAAATAGTCATTCGTTCCTGCAATCACCTCCTCGTTCGAATAAAATCTTTTTCCCGCGAGCCATTTCTTCATCTTAGGGAACAAATAATAGTCCGATGGAGCCAAGTCTGGAGAATAGGGGGGATGTGAAACGATTTGGAACCCTATTTCCATTAGTTTTGCGGCCACAACTGCTGAGGTGTGAGCTGGTGCGTTGTCGTGATGAAAGAGGACTTTTTTGTGGGCTAATCGGGGACGTTTTTCTTGCAACTCGGTTTTCAAACGATCCAATAACAATGAATAATATGCACCTGTAATGGTTTTACCCTTTTCCAAATAGTCGATAAAGATTATTCCTTGCGAATCCCAAAAGACAGTCGCCATAACCTTCCCGGCCGAAGGAATTGTCTTCGCCTTTTTCGGAGCAGATTCCCCCTTGATAACCCATTGTTTAGACTGCTCTTTGGTCTCAGGAGTGTAGTGATGTATCTATGTTTCATTTACGCTTAAAGTCCTGCGGATTTCGCTGAAACAGCTGCAAACCGTTCTTGCAACACTTCACACGACCTCGTTTTTGGTCGATCGTTAGCAATCGCGGCACCCACCTGGCGGATAGCTTTTTCATGTCCAAATGTTGGTGCAAAATATTATGTACCCGTTCACACGAGATGCCTACAGCACTAGTAATCTCACGCACTTTCACTCTTCTGTCATCCATCACCATATCATGGATTTTATCAATGATTTCTGGAGTGGTGACCTCAACAGGGCGTCCAGAACGTTCAGCGTCTCTTGTGCTCATATGGCCACTCCGAAAATTTTGAAACCACTTATAAACCGCACTAATCGAAAGTGCAGAGTCACCATAATGTTTATCGAGCTTCTGTTTAGTCTCCTGAGGCGTTTTGCCTTTAATGAAGTAGTGTTTAATCAACACGCGAAATTCTTTTTCGTCCATTATTTGACAATCACTCGATTTCCTTGATTCCAACGATTGTCAAACACAAAGGAATAGACCGATATGGCTGAAACTTGATGTGTGTTCTTCCAAGAGGTGCTACTAATTAAAAATAACCTCGATATGCACCAGTGGTGCCATCTTTCGGAATTTACACGGACTTATCAAACGACCTCGTATATATATATATATATATATATATATATATATATATATATATATATATATAAGGGTCGTTTGATAAGTATGATACATTTATTTATTGTTTAATTTAATTAAATTTTTCAATTTAATTTTTTTTTACTTTTTTACCATACTTATCAAACGACCTCGTATATTATTGTTTTTTTCCAAATTGTAATTATATTCCAAATGTCTTTTGTGTCTCATTGGAAATAAACTTGTGTGATAGTATTTTATCCATCACTATTTACAAAAAAAGAAAATATATCGTATAGAAGATTTCCTTCTTTGTTTTTTTATCACTACAGTTTTAAATCTGTTCAACTATAAAAGTAAATCCGTTCATAAACAAAGTGATCGACCTCGTAAGTGTGAAACTATTGTTCTATAAGCACATAACATGTTCAAGAGCTGTTCAAACATATATTCAAATGGTACCTATTTCCTAGTCGTATGTTTATAACGATGAGATAAACGATTCGACGGCTTTTCGATCGTTTAAAAGAGCGATTTAATGTCCAATAAAAGTACCTAAGCTCGTATCAACAAACGATTTTCAAACAGATAATCCGTGGCATTTATCTCACCGAACTAACAATTAAGAATGACGGAATTTCGACCACGCACTCTTTTTACATTAATTCTCTTTGCATTGTTTTCATATCTACAAAATAAATATAATGCGTTAAAAATAAAATGTCGATCGATAATGATTTGATTTCTACGAGCGTGTACGTACTATAGGATCACTCGAACACGTCGCTGATAAGATAGATATACAAATAACGGCGTTGACAAGTGCTCTAATGAAATTATTAATCTAATGAATTATTGTACATTATTTCGATGACAATGATCTTGATAGAGTCGTTTAGATTACAGCCCATTCAATTATCTGTTTGTATTTATTTAATTCGCTTTTTTCATAATTATCGGTTTGGTGATTGGTCGAGGATTATTTTCCAATTTAATTTTGTTATGATATAAAATTAACGCGTTTTGTTATTTTGAAGTGCATTGTTATTATCTGATAGATAGAGTATGTATATCGAAGATATAAATATTTCATAAACAATTACATTCTGGAAATGTTTTATAAAAAAAAATGTAAGATGTTCTGAAGGTGATAAATAGTAAACTTTTTAAATTCATAAACATTTGATTTTGTAAATAGTAAAACAGTCAAAAATTGTAGTCAAGGCTTTGAACTATTGACATATTTATTTCAATATTGTTTACTTATTTGGTTGAGACTTTATTTATCATGAAAAAAGATATAAATTACAGAATCATCCAAATGTGACGCCTAGATATTAGTACTGTTTAATGTTTATATGTCATGTCTTTTCAAAAGACATAATAAGTCTTTTTATTTCAATAGAAGATTAAAATTTTAAATATAGATAGGGATACGTTGTAACAATACATTTACATTATTTAAATTTATTATGAAAATGGGCGTTTTTTAAAAAAAATTCGCGATTTTTTTAGTGTAAATAATCGACCAAATCAGTCTTGGGGTCATTGGGTCATTCTCTGATTTTATTATGCAGTTTTATTTTTTTTTTTGAAAATTTTGGATTAACTATTGGCTAAACTGTATATGTTAATCTAATTACTGATATTCCGATAAACTCACTAATCCGGCACCCTGGAGGTCTCAACTTTGATTTGTGATGGTCAATTGTATGAGGTGTAGAATTTATTTCAACACTTATATACATTCAACCTCTTACAATTTTTATTTATCTATTTAAAACTACACTGGCGGAGCGAGTCAATTTGACTCATTTAAGATTTTATTTCTATATATATAGAAAAAATTAAATAATTTTTTTTTTAAAATCATATTAGGTTTTAATTACATTATGAAATTTATACAAAAAAAATATTTAATTAAAATGTTTATATATATATATATATCCAAATGTGACGCCTAAATATCAATAAGCCTTTTTGTTTTCGTAGAAGGTTCAAATTTTAACCATGGATAGGTAGGTTTATATTTCAGCAACACATTTACATTATTCAAACTTATTATGAAGATGGGCGTTCAACGAGAAAAAAATCGCGATTTTTTGGTGTAAATAATCGTCCAAATCAGTCTTCAATTCAAAGATTAGTGAAAAAATTTGAAGAAACTGGTTGTGTTATTGATAAACCAAAAAATGGTAGACTAAAAATTATGCACACAAATGAAAACATTACAGCTGTAAGTGAAAGTGTTGAAAATAATGAACCGACCACATCAATTTCACTTCGTTCGCAACACTTGGGCATATCTTATGGCTCTTTATGGAGGATTTTGCATAAAGATTTGCATCTACACACGTACAAAATTCAATTAACCCAGGAATTGAAAGAAGGAGATCATTTACAACGGCGTAATTTCGCTAGTTGGATTATTGAATAACTAACAACAGATCCATTGTGTTGAAGCAAAATTTTCTTTAGTGATGAAGCTCATTTCACAATAGATGGATTCATTAACACTAGATTTACGGAGCGAGTCAATTTGACTCATTTAAGATTTTGTTGCTATATATATATAGAAAACTTAAATATTATTTTTTAAAAACATATGTTGGTTTTTAATTACATAATGACACATATGCAAAAAATATTACATATTTGCATATATATCATTATGTGATTAAAAACTAACATATGTTTTTAAAAAATAATATTTAAGTTTTCTATATATATATAGCAACAAAATCTTAAATGAGTCAAATTGACTCGCTCTGTAAATCTAGTGTTAATAAACAAACTTGTCGTATCTGGGATGATGAGAATCCTCATGTTATTCATGAAAAATCTCTACATCCACAAGAAGTCACTTTTTAATGCACATTTTGGGCAAATGGAATCGTTGGATCATTTTTCTTCGAAAATAATTCTGAAAATGCTGAGCGATACCAATCAATGTTAAGGGGGTATTTTAGTCTAGAATTTCGAAAAAATCGATTTTTTTTTGCATATTTTCAAAGTTTAGATCTTTAAGAATATGTCCTTAAGAGGATTTTTCGAAATTCGAGTTATTTTCGGAGTTATAGCTATTTTTGTGACGCGCTAACCAATCCGGTCTGGCCGGAACGAATCAACTTTAAACGCGTTTTTCTTGAAACTACTTTTTTCGACACGGTTGACGTGATATCTCAAGTTCTAATCGAGCGATTTACTTGAAATTTGATACAGAGCTTCTCAATATAACAGTGATTGCTCCCGCCTAGGATTTTTTGAAAATTTTGTTTTTTACTATTTTTTAAAAAAATTTAAAGTTTAAAAAAATAGGGCAAAATATGACTATTTTTTTCACACTGCCGCTATTTTGGGATTTTTTTTTAAATTTCCCTAGGCGGGAATACTACTACAACCTTCTTTTTTAATAATTTCAAAAAACATTTTTTTTCATATGACCGGAAGGGTTGGAACCACGTCAACCAGGAGACACCTTTTTTTTTCGAGCCCCCACTTTGCCAGTCTGTACCTTTTTCAATTTTGAATTTTTTGTTTTTAATAATACTTTTTTATACTCTTCAAATGTCAATAAATAACTGATACAAAATGGATAGTAAAAAAATATTTGTTGTTTTTTTTATAACGCCCGAAAAAAACACCTAAAATTCGTGTGTCTAGACTAGAATACCCCCTTAAGTGATTTTTTATGGTTACAATTCAATAATATTGATGTGTCTGATGTCTATTTCCGGCAAGACGGTGATATTACATATCACACAACTTGAGGAAATATTCAGTTTTTGTAATCGAAATTTCGTCAACATGTAATTTCACAAAATGCAGATTTTAGTTGACCTCCAAAATCATGCGATTTAACACCATTAGATTTTTTATTCTTTAAAAAGTCGAATCTATGCTAACAAGCCACAAACAATTAATGACCTAAAGAACAAGATTCGAGTTGTAATTCGTGAAATAAATCCAGCAACATGTCGAAAAGTCATTGAAAATTTCGATATTCGAATTAATGCTTGCAGATGTAGTCATGGTGGATATTTAAACGATGTTATATTCCAAATATAATTGTAATGAATCGTACTTTCAATTAAAAAACAGCTTGAAAAAATCCAAATAGTTTGTGTTTTATTAGAAAGAAACATGTAGGCGTGTTTTTTGGATGACCATATATATATTTTAATTGAATTTATTAAATATTTTTCATTTAAAATTTTCTTGCGAAAATCAAATGATTTAGTAAGCTCTTTGATTCCAGAAATCCTGACAGTACTACCATGAAAAACATTTTTCATAGGAAAATCTAATTTGTCTTTATTCCTGTTATCCTGTTACTATGTGGGAACTTGTTATTTATTTTGATTCCATCAATCCACCATTCGAACATAATTTCATCGAATGTAAATATTTATATTATATATATATATATATATATATATATATATATATATATACACACTCGCTCGAAAAAGTTTGAGTACACCTATCAATACCAATATATTTCACAATAAAACAAACTCATTAATGTAAATTTGAAAACAAACATATTTTTTGTCAATTATATAAACTACTAATTATTTATATATGACAAATCAAGACATTTTAAATTTATAACAAATAAACTAAAAAATAAATAACACAAGAGTTCATACAAATTGAGCAGAAAAAAATCCGTGTATACATTTTATTAAACGGTAAATCATAGATTTTTTTGCAATATTTGCACTTATTGTTGTTTTAAATTATTACAGTTTCAAGTCCCAGTTCGTATGTTGCAATCGAAACGCTAAATATTATTTTTAGTAACTAATAGTAAAGTTTTTTACAAAAAAAATAAATATGATTGAATTCGAAAAAAGGAAATTTCTGTTAGTGAGTGTAATATTATTTTAAAGTTGGGAAAAGAAGAAAAAAGTTTTCGTGGAATAGGAAAGAGTGTTTGAAGACAACATTCTTTCATTCAAAGGATAGTAATTAATTTTAAATCCACTTTGAAACCGCTTTTTGGCCAACCTTCGAAGTTAACATTTAGATAAAGGCGTAATATTGTAGCTTCAATGAAAGAAAATCTCCGAATAATTGCACCCCAAATTGCAAAAAGTATTAAAGTACTATTTAAAAAACAAATCTGTGCTGATATTGTGCGAAAAATAATAAAAAGGGTGGGTTATCATGAAAGTGTTGCGCATAAGAAATCATTTATTTCACTTATCAATAGATAAAAACGGATTGCATATGCAAATGAACACATTAATACAATAATCCGGTTTTGGGAAAACATGATTTTCTCAGACGATAGCAAATATTGCATTTTTGGAATAGAAAGACTCAAAATGGTATGTATATCACTGAATAAAAAAATCTTGTTCCTACTGTGAAACTCGGTGGTGGTAGAGTAATGGTATAGGGGTGTATAACAAGTAAGGGCGTGGGGCAAATGGAGTTTTTAGAATCCACGATGGATAAATATGCAAACTTAAATATTTTAAAACGAAATATAAAACAAAGTGCTGAAAAATTAAGTCTAGATCCCGATTATAATTTTTTGCATCACAATGATTCGAAGCACACGGCAGAAGTTGTTGAGCTATAAATATTATATAACGTTCCAAAACAGTTGCATGCACCTCTCCAATCCTTAGACCTAAATTCTATACAGCATATTTATGATTTTCTTAAACGTAGAATTCGCCACCATGACATAATTTCAAAGAAAATGTCGAAGAAAGTTATAGAAGAAGAGTGGAATAAGATTAGTACTAAAGAAACTACAAAAATGATATATTCCATGCAGAAACTATTATAGGAGGTTCTTGAAAGAAGAGGCTATCCAATCAGTTACTAATTCACTGGAAAAGTTCGTTTTACTTCATATTATTTTCGATTTCAATTTCTGTACGCAAACATTTTCTGCTCAATTTGTATGAACTCTTGTGTTATTTATGTTTTAGTTTATTTGTTATAAATTTAAAATATTTTGAATGGCCATGTATAAAGAATTGTACTTTATAGAATTAATAAAAATATGTTTGTTTTCAAATTTACATTAATAAGTTTCTTTTATTGAGAAATATATCCGTATTGCTAGGTATACTCAGACTTTTTCGAGCGAGTATATATATATATATATATATATATATTAAAAAATAATGAAAATGCTTTGTTTCTTTCAAGGTTAACACTATCAATAACTTCGTTTAATTGTCATTTAAAACCTTGATGTAATCGTTTCTGCGATGAAACTATTAAATTTCTGTTTACTTTTATTGAAACATGTCTTTGTAATTTTTTATGTTAATTAAATCATATTTGATCATTCTGTCTGTTGACAAGAGACGACTATGTGCTCTTTTGTCTTTTTTGTACTTAAAAATTATTACATATGGATATTATTTATTATTCAATTCATTTTATGACTTTTAATTTTTTAAACAGTGTATAAAGGTTGTTAAAATATGTTTTAAAAAATATTCAAAGATGTGTTTTAAATATTTTGGAGATTCATGGTTTTACTCAGTATTAAGATAATTGTTTATTTAAATTATTTTTGCATTATGGTTAATTTATCTATTCACACACACACACACACACACACATAAATTTATATACAGTGAGTCAAAGTGAAACTCATACAGTATTATGTTAAATAAATTTTTAAATAAAAAAATCCTTTTATATTTTACTTAAATTGTTTATTAAGGATATTTTTATCATATAAAAATAAGTAAGTCATAAATTAATACTTAAAGACCAAAAAAAAGTACGAATTCTAAAAGATCATTCAAAATGAAATTCATGCAACTAACAAATTATTTATTAAATTAAAATTTACAATCGATTGAATTATTTTAGTACTTAGTAGAGTAGCCTTTATTAATTTTTATAGCCTTTAAACGATTCAGGATGGATTTAACTAATTTTTCACAATAAGCTAGATAATTTTTTTCCATTCTTTTAACACCCCTTTTTAAATCACTTTTATTACTAATAGTGTGTGTTCTAATGGCAACTCCTGAGTGATTCCATAGATTTTCAATCACATGTATATCAGGTGATTATGGTGGTGTTTTCAGTACTTTAGGGAGTTATATAACAATCAACTACGTGTTTTATAAGCTTTGTGCTTGGAGTCGTTGTCTTGATAAAAATTAAATGTTTGTAAAATCACAAGTTTTTGAGCACTGGTTTTCAATTTTTTTCTTAATAGATCAATATAAACATTTTCATTCATAATGTCATTTATAAAATTAAATTTCCAACCCCTCTCGTAGACATACACCCCCATACCATAACATGACAGCTCTCATGTTTGACTGTAGGATGTAAGTGTTTTAAAGACATTTCTGTATTTAGTTTCTGCCATACATTAATTCTCCCATTGGCTCCAAATAAATTATATTTGCTTTCGTCCGTAAATAAAACATCTTTTCCATAACCAAACTCTTAATAATATGTTTCCAAAGGAAGCTTAACCTTTTGTTACGATTAGCAAGATTTATGAAAGGTTTCTTCCTGGAAATACGAGCATGAAACCCATTTTTATTTAGTATATTGTTAATTGTTTGGGGGCTTGCTTTTTTATTCAAATATTTTTCAACTTCTAAAGTTAATTTGGGCGCGCTAATTTTCAAATTTCCTTTAATTTTTCATAGAATCCAACGCTCGTCATGGTCATTAAAAATCTTGCGGAGACTCTTTTTGACTTTATTGTCAACATTTTGGCCGGTTTTAAATCTTTTTATTACAGATTGCATTGTAATGTGGCTTTTATTAACTATTTTTCCAATTTCCCGTAGAGTTTTTCCATTTTTTCACTGAAAAATCATTACCTTTCGCTCATCCGTCGATGATTGTCCCCTTTGTGTATTCAAAGTGAAAATCCGACTTATATTTTTTACAAAATGACTATAAACGACTTAACAACAGGTTTTTTTTTGTAACCAAAGTGACCAAACACATATTTGAAGAGAATACTTTCTTAACACAGCAGTTTTCAAGCGAGAGTAATTAGTTGTATGAATTTCATTTTGATGTATTTTTTGTTCATTTTTCAGAAATGGTTCCTTTTTCTGGAGTAGAAGTATTAATTTATGATTGAAATTTTCAAATATAATAAAAATAACCCTAATAAAGAACTTAACCAAGAGAAATAAAGAAAATTGTTATATTAAAATATATGTGTAAAATTTTTGGAAACATAAATTTGTATGAGTTTTACTTTGACTCACTGTATATATTTATATATATATATATATATATATATATATATATATGTATATAATATTTAAAGTTGTACTGAAATGAAAATATTTTATGCAATATGATTTTTCTAAGGTTTTAGGTTCTTAACACATTGTATGCGGGCAACGTCTCGACGATGTCTTTCGCATACTATTACTAGAGCGCGAAAGACGTCGTCAAGACGCGTTGCCCGCTTACGATGTGTTAATATTTAATCATTTATATTTTAAGGATACTTTCAAATATAAATAAAAAGTCATCCAAATCTAACGCTTATATTGTGTTTTATTAAAAAGAAACTATACATACGTTTCCCAATGCACATTTTTCTTTCTAATAAAATACAAATCTGGGCGTCACATTTGGATGATCCTATAGTAGCTCATATTATTTAAAAATGTGAAAGTAAATAATATTTTATGATCCATTATTACGTATATAAAGACAATTTTTATTCAAAATAAAAATATTAAATTTCTATATCAAAAATAACCTCATGACGGAATTCATATTAATATAAGAGAATTAAAATAAAATATTTAAATTATTATTGTCAAACTAAACAAATACATTATTTGTATAGTGTCGTCCATATGTGACGCATAGATTTCGTGTTTTATCGAAAAGAAACTATACACAAGTTCCTTTTTAATAAAACAAAAATCTAGGCGTCACATTTGGATGATCATATATATTTTTGATTCATGTTTCGCAATATTATTGTATTTCGTTTTGTATGATTAAATATCATGTGTAGCAGCATTGAAAAGGAAATGTTATGAAACATTTGTGGTTTCTTCGAAAATATGCAATATCTATATGTATTCGAGTATGCTTACAAAATAGCGATGGGTAGTTATTTTATAGAGAGTGAGTCAAAATGAAACTCATACAGTATTATTTTCAATAAATTTTTGTATATACATTTTTAAATAAAAAAAATCCCTTTTATATTCGACTTCAATTGTTTATCAAGGATATTTTTATCATATAAAAATAAATAAATCATAAAATAATACTTAAAAACCGAATTCTGAAAAATCGTTCAAAAACACATCAAAATGAAATTCATGCAACTAACAAATTATTTATTAAATTAAAATTTACAGTAGATTGACTTATTTTAGTACTTAGTAGAGTAGTTTTTATTAATTTTTATAGCTTTTAAACGATTCAGGATGGATTTAACTAATTTTTCACAATAAGCTAGATAAATTTTTCCCCATTCTTCTAATAACGGTTTTTTAAAACATTATTATTAATAATAGTGTGTGTTCTAATGGTAAGTTCTAAGTGATTTCATAGATTCTCAATCACACTTATATCAGGTGATTACGTGTGCTTTGTAGCGTGGCTTTTATTAACTATTTTCCCAATTTCCCAAGAATTTTTCCATTTTTGTAATGAAAAATCAAAATGCGAATCCAACTTATATTTTTTACAAAATGATTATAAACGACTTAACAATAGGTTTTTTTTTATAACCAAACTGACCAAACACATATTTGTAGAGTATACTTTCTTAATACAGCAGTTTTCGAGCGAGAATAATTCGTTGTATGAGTTTCATTTTGATGTATTTTTTATTCATTTTTCAGTAATGGTTATTTTTTCTGGAATAGAAGTATTGATTTACGATTAAAATTTTCAAATATAATAAAAATAACCTTAATAGAGAACTTAAGCAAGCGAAGTTAAGAAAATTGTTATTATATTAAAATATATGTGTAAAATTATTGGAAACATAACTCTGTATGAGTTTCACTTTGACTCACTGTTACTCTGTATAAAATTTAAATACAAAATATCTTTATGTAGCAAAATTAGTTATGATCCAATATCGGTATTATATTTATATATATATATATATATATATATATATATATATATATATATATATATATATATATATTCAATTATAGAGTGAAATAGATTACATATATTTGTATTTAATAATTGTGGTTTATCAATAAATTAATTAATTTTTCAAAGAATCGATACGAGGAGATTACAGTAAAACAGTCGATATTAATTTGTCATTTACATTTCAAATTCGGTTAGTATTATACGTTTATCCGCAATATTGAAATGAGCGGCGACATCGTCACACAATTACCTCTCGACATTATCGCACGTTTTTCTACATAGCAATTACGACTTTTTCTTTATTTTGTGTCCAGCGTTCATGTCGTGTGGACGTTATTGTCTCGGTGCGCGTGTGAAAGTTTACATTTGAAATATGTGATATTGTTGTCGATTTGTGATCAGTTTATTTGCACGAAGTGATAGTTGCAACTGCTGTGATATAGATATTTTTTTTTCTTTGAAAAAAAGGAATTACCGAAAATTGACACCATGTCGTGGATTGAAGATCACGGCGAGGATATGTTCGATGGATTAGATTTAACAAAATTGAAAGTCGATGAGTGCTACATAAAAGTCGTGTCGCATTTTAAAAAATCACTCTGGCTTTATTCCATGTACGACGACTGTTACAAGGTACGTAAAAGTTTATTTAATTCACTTTGTTTATAATGTAAATATAGTATTAGCATTTTTTTTTTATTTTATATTTGTATATACATATTTGTATATATATATATATATATATATATATATATATATATATATATATATATATATATATATATATATATATGACCCCTAGATGTGTGTTTTATTAAAAAGAAACATATGTATAGGGAAGCTTGTAAACAGTTTCTTTTTTTAAAAAAAATTAAAAACACAAATCTAGGCGTTACATTTGGATGACCTATATATATATATATATATATATATATATATATATATATATATATATATATATATATATATATATGTATAATGTATGTATATATGTTCTCACATTTTGAAGAGTACCAGTGGGCCAACAGTCAATAACTCTATAACCCTCTACTGCATAAATTATGAAACATGTTAAAAAAAATTAAAACTTTCTAAAATATCTTCTAACAGTCGTATTTAACGTAAATCGATAAAAACATTTTTTATAGTTTTCAAAAAAATATTTAAGTCATATATGGTTTTATATGTATTGATAGAATTTTTTTTAACTTTGTTGGAGAAATGTTACTTAGTAAAATCATTGTTTTAGTATAAACTAAAAATATAGATACAGGAATACCTCGCATAGTACGGCTTCGATTAGTACGGTTTGAAATTTCCAAAAAAAAATTAGACGCATGCGCACGTTATACGCATTGCATGCGCAGTTCTAGTTTTGTGGTCTTTTTCTTTTATTAGTTTTCGATTCGTAACTCTAGAGTAATGTCGATTTTTTGATAATTAAATTTTAATTGAAAATGAATTTAACCCTTATCGGACGTTAGCATTTTGTACTGATCTTTCCGCTAGGTCGGAGATATATTTGAGTGCTTATTGTAAGAGAAGAGTAACTAAGGTTATTTGATATAAAAAGATAGTTTTGTGCATAAAAATATTTATATTTACACTTTAAATGTTTTCGTCATCACTGTCGATTTCAATCCAATCTTCATCGCAATCAGGAACAATTTCTCTTTCCTCTTCACTTGAATATTGAATAGGAATCAGTTTTTTTCCTTAACTGAAATATAACACTTGTCACTGTCTCCTTCATCACAAGAATTAAAATCACTTGTCGAATATTCAAAATTTTCACATATTTCACTACAACTATCACTGTTACTTTCCATATTGATATATTTTTCTTTATTCATTTTTGGAAGAATGAAATATTGTAATATAAGTAAAATAATTGCTGAAATATGTAGAACGTGTTATCTGCTATCGAGTAAGAATTAAACTGTAAAAACATACAGTGTGTACATTCAGCAATGAGGACGTTGTTTTTGTTCAGTCTTGTCACCTCGCAGGTGACATACGACTGAAAGAGCAAAGTTGTAATGTCACGTTAGAGGTGACATACGACCGATAAGGGTTAAAATGTAATATTTTGACTACTCTTACAAAATGTGTCTAATCGAATTTCGGATATCACAATTAATTAAAAAAAATCTCCTGTCTATTTTTGCAGCTCACTGAAATTTTTACTATCCACAAACGTGTTAAGATATGAATTGATGAAGATGTGATTGAAAATTTATTTTAACACTTAACACTTATTTTAACAATTAACGTTTTTGTATCTAGTTAATGTTTCGATTAGTCCGGTTTAAAATAGTCCGGTAAATCAGTGAAATCAATTAGCCGCACTATGCGAGGTATTCCTGTATTTATTTTTTATTAATGCTTTATTTTTGTTCAATTGGTTACAAGAAACTCAGTAAAACAATTTCTTTTTCCATTACAACATAAATAACCTTTGATTTTTGTGCACACTGTATAAGAACGATATTTACAATTATTGAATGAATCGCGCAAATCCACACTACCCATGTGACACTTATTTAAATTTACAGCTTGCAGA
>CP092088.1:1010006-1027506 GCA_029203775.1 Neoneuromus ignobilis | reverse complement strand
CATTTTGTGAAATAATGGACTTATTAAACTCTTATTTCAATAAGTCTATTGTTTTCGGAGATGTATGGAATGTAGCACCGTCCTGTTGAATCCATTTCCAATCATTTTTGGAAAAAATCATTAACCTTTTGCATTCCAAGCAATTTGGCTATACTCTGGTAGTCAAATCCAAGATGATTTTTCTTAGATTCCTTAGTTACGGAATAGCCGAGAAAAACATTTTTGCAGTTTGTTAGATTACACGATTTTTTCACATTTTAATTTTTTATCAACCAAACATATTCATACACAAATTATAATAACATATTGTGCGTTGTTTGATTATTTATGTGAAGTTGTTTAAGCAAATAATGGACAATTGATGTATTTTCTAATGATGGAAATTTAACAATATTAATCTTATAACTAATTAAGTTCAGAAATCCAAAACAAAAATTACTATTATAAAATTTCAATTTGTTTAAATTATTTAACTTCATTTTTTATATACTTGTTTCGTATGATAAAGCTCAAAACAGTCACCAACATGTAAACCTAAAAAAGTTGTTCTTTTTCTTTCACTATTTGCTCACATAAATATAACCACAAACAACAGAATAATTAAAAATAAACATTGAAGTGTAAAATTCATGAAATTGGATCACAATTTTGTGAAAGAGTGACTAAAATTTTGACTAAACGAATTCACTATTTCAAGCAAAGTCGTGGTAGTCATATGTGTGAAATTGTATTCCATCATTAATGCCATAGAATATGTTTAAAAATTAAAAAAATAAATAACAAATGAATTATATACTTTTTGTTTTATTTCCATTTAAACTTCTGAAGCGTTTATTGGAAAACCGTATATAATAGGAAGAGATTGTAAATAATAATGGAGAATATATTTCGAGTTAAAATATTCAACACTATCTTCATCAGCACTATTATCGTAGTCTAAGAAAATTGATAAATTTTCAGTATTTTCATTTAAAAAAATCTAAATAAAACTCATCATTACTATTAGATTCTGCACTGTCAAATTTTTCACTTTTCTTTCGACATTTTAGTTGCGGTAATAAAATTATTTTCAGTTAAAGTAACACAAAAAAAACTGAACTGAATTAATAATTTTTATCTTCTACAAAATAGGGCACACACTATAACGTTTCGAAAAACACTGCAGATCAGAAGTTCATGCACTCAGAATTAGGGTAATAGTACAATAAACGTATAACAGTATAGACCAGAGGTAGGCAAAACGCGGCTCTTTGGCCACTTGAATGCGGCTCTTCACAAATAATGATTATGTGCATTAAATGCGTGCCATGTAATATTATAATAATAAAAAATACTTTTTATCAATAAACAAGATTATTGTTAATTATAATAGGTATCTAGTTTTTTTAAAAAAATTCAGTATTTAAAGGCATAAAACCGATTACTCAAAATTGGTACATTGGGTACACTTTTCGATTGTCAATAATAATAACGCAATATTTAAAAAACCAGGGGCCCGTTTCATAAAACTCGCAGTTCATGTATTACAAGTTCTTTCTTCGAATATCCCATATAAATTTTAAATAAAGAACTTGTAATACAGGAACTGTAAGTTTTATGAAACGGGTCCTGGTACCCCTCTGTCACTTTGTAATGCCACTCTGTAGAGATGAAACGGCGCAAGGATTTCCACAGGAATCATCTTTTCAAACATTATTTTTTATAAATTTGACATTATAGTGGAGAAAAAAGCAATTCAGTACATGGAGTGTGTCTAATCCTATCTATCACAAAATACTAATTCCTAGTTTTAATCGAGTTCTAAAACAGGTATCTTGAAAATTTGGCTCTCAAAAAAAAAAATGTATTGTTGTACTGTTGACATTTGGCTCTTTTGACTAATGAGTTTGCCGATCACTGGTATAGACGACCGATGGCATTGATAGACGACTGTGGGCAGTGACACTGGCCGTAGGAGTAGAATGCCTTCAAGTGCCTGGGCTGTATAACTGGATTTAGGAGTGCAAAAGGTTAATCATGGTTTGGTAAAGCACTCCATTTAATGTAACGTGATCCCCAGCTTCATTTTGAAATTTTCACTAACAGAAGCAATATTGACTTCACTTTTGAAATTTACAGGCACTGCTGTATCATGTAGAGTAAAATTATTTCCTAATTTTTCAACAATTCAATAAATGGCATGTTTATTTGAACAGTTGTGTTAAGTTTTACGAATCGAACATCGATTTTTACAAGTTTTTGAAATTTCTAAGCCTTATTGAAGTGTTAAACGTTCCATGATAATTTGACAAACTATACTGAGTTGAAATTTCAAAATGAGCTTTAAAAAAAATTCAAACATGGGTGCCTCCAGCTGTCAAAGTTCTGAAATTCTTATTGGAAAACTTTATACCATATTTTTTATTTATTATTTAATAAAACTTGTCAAAAATAATATTATATATTATACATTTTTTTTAAATAGTTTTCTTAGTCGATTTGAAAACAATTTGATTATTTTAATAAATTCAATTCTATATAAAATCGTTTAGTTGAAAAGATATTTTCTTTTACGTAAATCATTATTATATTGAACAATATTTTATGTATTCATTAATAATTTATTGTTCTTTTTTATACCAACTTGCACTTTATTTGTCTCATATTCATCTTTACAAGGTGACATTGTGAAATATTTTCTTTACATTGTAGTTGAATTATACCAGTTTTGAATCATATTTAATTAAACACATTAGCATTTGTCTACATAAATAATCTGTTAATCGTTTCCAGTAAATACCATCTCAGAAACTACAATTATTCTATTAGCAATTCATGCAATAAATATTTATTTTAATTCATTTCTTGATGAAATCATCTCAGAACATAAATATGTTTTTTTTTGAAATGTGAATAGGAGAATAAAAATGAATAATAGAAATTATCGAACAGAGATTAAAAAAAATTATTATATTTTGTACAGTGACACATTTTCAAAAAAAGTTTTTTACAATTCGAAGCTTTCATTAAATATATTTTCCTCTTATCGTACGAAAACTTTGTATACGACCGAACTTTTAAGCTTTTATATGAATTTATTTCGGTTTAATTAATTTAAAATAACAATTCTATTTTATAATCATTTAACCCTTATCGGACGTTAGCA
Source organism: Neoneuromus ignobilis (assembly GCA_029203775.1). Lineage (NCBI taxonomy): Eukaryota > Metazoa > Arthropoda > Insecta > Megaloptera > Corydalidae > Neoneuromus > Neoneuromus ignobilis. The sequence continues at coordinate 1,024,361 of CP092088.1, read as the reverse complement.
TTTTGTACTTAACTTTCCGCTAGATCGGAGATATATTTTAGTGCTTATTGTAAGAGAAGAGTAACTAAGTTACTTGATATAAAAAGATAGTTTTGTGCATAAAAATATATGATTTGGCGTCCTATATTTGTAAAATGAATACTTGAAATTAAATTGTCTTCATCATTATTGTCGATTTCAATCCAATCTTCATCGAAATCAGGAACAATTTCTCTTTCCACTTCGCTTTCCTCTTCATTTGAATATTGAATCGGGATCAATTTTTGTTTTCCTCTGCTGAAATATAACACTTGTATCACTGTCTCCCTTATCACAAGAATTAAAATCACTTTCCGAATATTTAAAATTTTCACATATTTCACTACAACTATCACTGTTAGTTTCCATATTGCTATAGTTTTCTTTATTCATTTTTGGAGGAATAAAATATTATAATATAAGTAAAACAATTGTTGAAATACTCGTATGACAGAACGTGTTGTCTGCTATCGAGTAAGAATTAAGCTATAAAACATACAGTGTGTACATTCAGTAATAAGGACGTTGTTACTTGTTCAGTCTTGTCACCTCATACGTGACATACGACTGATAGAACAAAGTTGTAATGTCACGTCAGAGGTGACATTCCACCGATAAGAGTTAATATCTGTTTAGTCTGTTTGGTTTTCAAGCTAGCTTTTTCTAAATATTTTAATATAATTTTTTTATATAAAATGACGAATTTTCTATTGAAAATTCGAATATGTGTATTTTTTTAAAAGTAATATTTGTTAATCAAAATAAGTATCATCGAACATAATATTTCTTCCAACGAGGTATAAATGTATTTATGATAGTTATATAGGTTTTTCCAATAAGAATATCAGAACTTTGACTGCTAGTGGAAGTTATGTTTAAATTTTTTTTCAAACTCATTTAGACATTTCAACTAGGTATAGTTTGGTAAGTTATCATGAAACGTTTAACACTTCAAAAACATTTAGAAACTGTAAAAACTTCAATAGATTTATTAAAAAAAAGTTTATTATTTCACGAAATGGACCAATCAATTGGCCATCGAGATCATGTGATCTCTAAATCCATTGGATTATTTAATAAATTATTTAATTATATGCTGATAAACCACAAACAATAGAATAATTAAAAATAAACATTGAAGTGTAAAATTCGTGAAATTGGATCACAATTATATGAAAGAGTGACTAAAATTTGGACTAAACGAAAGTCATGGTAGTCATATGTGTGAAATTGTATTCCCTCATTAATGCCATAAAATATGCTTAAAAATTAAAAAAATAAATAAGAAATTAATTATATACTTTTTATTTTATTGCCATTTAAATTTCTGAAGCGTTTATTGGAAAACCGTATATAATAGGAAGAGATTGTAAATAATAATGGAAAATATATTTCGAGTTAAAATTAAAATATCATTTTTTTTCTGATTAATTTCTTTTCTTAAAAACTTGTATTATTTATAACATGACCAAATATTTTGTGGTTACAAATTAAGAATATTTGTAATTTTTCATAATGACTGTATTTTTCCATAATCGACATATGACGAAGAAGATGGTGTAATTATGTATATGATGAGAATGAAATTAATTCAAGTAAAATATTTAAAATATTAATTTAAATACCGTTAAGATTTCTATAGATTTTCGATTAGTTCATTATTTTATTTAATATCAGATGAAATGTTTCTTATATAGGCTCATCCAAATGTGACGCCTAGATTTGTCTTTTATTGAAAAGAAACAAAAGGAATATATGTTTCTTTTCAATAAAATACAAATCTAGGAATCACATTTGGATGATCCCATATAAATACCTAATACATGGAATTACAAATGAAAAATAAATTAATTTCTTTGTTAACATATTTATGATTTACTACGAAAGAAATAACATTTAAAATATATTATAATTTACATCTGGTATAATTTTATATATGTATATGAGACAATGATCATTTGAAAAATAATTAATAATAAGTATGCATGACTTTTAAATCCGTATTGTTTATGTAACAAATCTTGGAAATTCCAATTCTCTTGTAGTTTTTCTTTAAAAAACATCATTAACTCCGAAATATTTCGCGGAATATAAAAAAATAATAATCAATATCTCTGTACTTATTTTAATAAATGCATTGTTCGCATACACTCATATGCAACAAACAGATATGAAAATAAGACAAACATACTTTTGTAACATACTTGCCGGTATAAAATAGAAGTTATTTAGATAAAACGTTTTAATTTTTAAATAAAGGATCATCCAAATGTGACGCATAGATTTGTGTTTTATTAAAAAGAAACATGTGTATAATAGTTTCTTTCTTTTTTTTAATAAAACATAAATCTAGGCGTTACATTTGGATGACCTTACATTATAAAATATATTCAGATATTTCACTCGACTTATTCATTTATGGAAAAAAATTAAATGCGGAATTTTAAGGTAGAAGTAATTTAAATATCTCTAACGATAAAAACGTGTCAAGAAGTGAATGTTACAAAAAAAATCTATTAGGTCGTTATAAATGGAATAACCGTTTTTTATTTTTCATCGTGGACAACAATGTGGATCGAAAAAGATCGTGGAAAAAACTTTAACCGCTCCAAAAGCCAGTTTGCATCCAAAAAGGTAATGCTTTGTATTCAGAGGCATTGAAAAGGTGTTCTATACTACGAAGTGCTTCCACATAACCAAACGTTAAATTCGGACAAGTACTGCTCTCAACCTGATCAATTAATGGCAGTAATCGATCAAAAGCGTCCGGAATTGGCAAATGAAAATGGCGTAGTCTTTCACCAGGACAACGCAAGATACGACAAAAATTAATGAAAATTGAATGGGATGTCTTACTCCATCCATCGTATTTCTCTGACTTAAAGGGGCATTCTAGTCTAGAATTTCGAAAAAATCGTTTTTTTACATATTTTCAAAGTTTAGACCTTTAAGAATATGTCCTTAAGAGGATTTTTCAAAATTCGAATTATTTTCGGAGTTATAGCTGTTTTTGTGACGCGTCAACCAATCCGGTCTGGCCGGAACGAATCAACTTTAAACGCGTTTTTCTCGAAACTACTTTTTTCGACACGGTTGACGTAATATCTCAAGTTCTAATGGACCGATTTACTTAAAATTTGGTACAGAGCTTCACAAAATAACAGTGATTTCCCCTGCCCACGATTTTTTTTAAATTTTGTTTTTTACTATTTTTAAAAAATTCTGAAATTTGAAAAAATAGGGCAAAAAAATGACTGTTTCTTCACACTGCCGCCATTTTTCGAAAAAAAATTTTTTTTTAATTTCCTTAGGCGGGGATATTATTATAACCTTCTTTTTCAATAATTTTAAAAAAAAATTGTTTCATATGACTGGAAGGGTTGGAACCACGTCAACCAGGAGACACCTTTTTTTTCGAGCCTCCACTTTGCCAGCCTGTACCTTTTTCAATTTTGATTTTTGTGTTTTTAATAATACTTTTTTATACTCTTAAAATGTCAATAAATAACTGATAAAAAATGGATAGTAAACATATTTGTTGGGTTTTTTTATAGCGCCCGAAAAAACACCTAAAATTCGTGCGTCTAGACTAGAACACTCCATTAACACTCTCAGACCACTTATTCCGGTCGCTACAGAATTCACTTAATGGAAAGAACTTCATTTCATTGGAAGATTGCAAAAATTACACCTTTTTTAGTTTGGATGTTATTCGTCTTCTGGCGTTGAGAGCGTATTTTCTTGGGCGTGTCTGGGGATGTTGAAGTATCCCGTCTGCCTCCATACATCTTCAAATGATTTTTTTGCTAGGACATCTTGCTTAATGTTTGGGCTTCTGATTCTGATCTAAGAAAAATTTCAAAAAACCCAGATATCTGTCTTTAAAAGTGGAGGCGAAAAAGGATTAAGAAGAAGAAGAAAATACAGAATCTCTCCCCCCTCCATCGGGTCGGTATTTACTCCTCGACCCACACTATCGCTTGGCTTTGATTGCTTTTTAGCTGACCTTCTCGCTTTAATTTGAAAATGTACGGCTGCACAGAGACATTTCTTCGTTGGTGTTTTTCTACCCGGCTACAAGTGGGTACTACTTTCGCTCGCCCGAGGATGTTAATAAGAAGGTTGTCATGGGGGTTCCTCTTATAAAATCTCCATCCCATAATATTAATAAAATCTGCCACTGTATCAATTTCAGCCTTTTTGTGCAATCTAGAAGAATTGTAACTTCTTTCTCGATCTAGGGCCACATTTAATGCTTTATTCTGGGTAGTCCGAAGAGATTTAATATATGTGACGTAAGTATTCCTCCATATCGGAGTTGCGTACGTTATAATCGGTCGTATCACTGCTAAAAATTACCCTAAGCACTAGAAAATAATGAAGTTACCTGAAATATAGCGAAAGGTAATATAACAAGATGGCACATATATAATAAATTAAAAAAATTAAAACTTTGTAAAAAGCTCTGTTAAGGCCTAACACCACTGTAGAAATTTCAAAAAATCATTTTTTTTTATTGGCTTAAAATATACTTTGAACCTTTTAGAATATAATACAAAAGGTTTCATTCTGAAAAAAAAATTTTCTTTTGAAATTTCGGGACTTATACCTGCCGTCTTCGGCCGCTCCGAAACGGCCGATCGAAACTTTAAATTGATTTTTCTCGAAACGACTTTTTCTCAACGGGCACGCAGCATAACTTAAACAGTTTTTTTCCAATCAATTTGAAATTTTAATCATGATTTTATTATTATATTTCGCAGTGAATCACGTAGGGGATTTTTAATAAATTGATTTAAACAATTTTTATAAACAAAAACGTGCCTTTTTTTATGAAAATTGAAATTTTTTTTCAATTCGCTGCCAAATTTATAAAAATCAATATTTTCCAAATCCCCTACGTGATTCACTAGCTATTGACATCAAGAATAAATGGATTTTTTTTTTTTTGTTCCAAGTTCAAGTGTGCGACAATTATGCTACGTGCCGCGGAGCGCTTCCGATGAAATGAGCCTCGAATTATTGGCTCTAAATCAGCCATTTTGTATTTTTTTTACTTTATATTTTTAGTCAATATAGTATAATGTTAGATCAATAACGTATCAAAATATTTTTTCTTTCCAACTTTCCTTTCCATTCAAAAAAAATCCCAAAAAAACGCTTTTTTTTCGCGATTACAGTGGTGTTAGGCCTTAAAGTGAACTTAAAAACGCTACAAACTTTTGTTTCAACCCAATTTATTTCTTTTACGAAAATGAAAACATCAATGTTATAAAATAATTGGAATAATGTAAGAACGAAATATCGATTGTAAATGTTATCTAAATTCACTTAAATATTTGATAGAGATTTTATAAATCTTCTTGACATAATTTAATTATTTCACTAATCATATCTGCGATAATATAGGGTAGTTTAAAGGATAGTAAGCTAGTGAACGTATGTCTAGACCTTTTAATCTTATTTGAGTCACCCTATATAAAATCCTTTTCAAATAATCTTCAAAAATAATTTATGTCATCTAGCTTTTTTTTCAAGAACATTCTAAAAGTTTTCAATTGGGTTAAGGTCAGTTGGCAATGTTTCAATTACTTTTAGAGAATGAGATAACAACTAAAGACGCACTGCATGGAATTTGTGCTTGGGGTCATTGTCTTTGTAATAATTGAAAATGATGTCTAGACCCAGTTTCTCTATACTGTTTTAAACAATTTTTAGATATATTTAAATATATATATGCTGATTCATCTACTCATCAATAAAAAGCAAATCTCCAACGCCAGCAGCCGACATACACCCCCAGACTAACATCCTCAGTCGATATTCATTTTTTTTTAATTCTTCATGAGGCTTTTGCCAAATATTGACGCGTTTACTACGTCTGAAAAGATTAAATTTATTTTTATTTAAAAATATAATACGCTATCAATATTAAATCTTTTTTTATATTTATTTTCAATTTTAATCGTTTATGGCGATTAGAAAAATTTCTCCTTACAATTCATTCTTAATAATCTCTATTTTTAATTGAATATTTATGTTCTTTTTCTATATATATATATATATTTTCAACTCTTTTTATAGCCAATTTCAAATTACTACTTAAATTTTGTGTATTTATTCTTGGATTATTTTATTTTTCTTAATACACCTGAATCTGTTTTTATGTAGCAGATACTTTCCACAGAAAACCGCATTAAAAAAAATCGAACAAAAAAGACTTAACTTGCATTGAAAAATTAGGGATACGTTTTGTAATTTTCAAAAACCGCATAAAACCAAAGATACAATGTGAAATTACTCTAAAATTCGCAAAAAAAATCCGGAAATGAAGAATGCTTAAAAAAATTTCAAATATCTGCAAAAAATTGATACAGAACAAAGCTTTTGACTTTATTTTTTAATTAACTATTTAATTTTATTCAAACCAATATGTACATATGTGTAATTTATTTTAGAATTTTTCATACATATTTTAATTATCATCGCAATAATATCTGCACTGTTTAGAATAAAAATAAGAAAATAAAGAAAGTGAATAGCTGCACTGTTTCGAAGACATGTAGGCCAAGTCTTTTTCTAACAGGCATTTAAAGTGTGTGGTTTTATTTGAGTAATAGTAAATGTAATATGATTTATACAGCCAAAGATAGAAATTTTTTTCCAAGCGACAGTTAATGTTATTGACTCATTTTCTAGTTTATCCAATATAAATTGAAAAGTGCATTTAACGTAATATTGTTTAAAAAAATTTGGCAGCTTCTTCATCTACCGATGCAATCGCACCCGTAATCTTTACGTTATGCACTGCATTCTTTTTAAAAATCCGGTTAACCACCCTTTGCTAGCCGAAAATTCCTTATCAGTTTAAGAAATGGAAATAAATGGCTTTGATTCCTTCATTTGTTCATAAAACTGAAGAACTTTTCGTTGAATTAAATAACCGTTTAAAGGAATTCTTTAAAAAAAATACTAAGAAGAAATATGACTCGCATAACTTCAAAATCGCATTAAAATAATCCTCATAAAAACAGACCCAGCTGTACTTTTCCTTCATTGCGTTGGTATAATCCAAAATGCATGTGATAGACAATCGGCTATTGATAATTTAGTAAATTCAAATACAGTGAGTCACAGAAGTTACAGGACACGTGTGTAATTTGTAAAAAAACGAGAAAATTAGTATAATTAATGTGTTATGTTCTACATTTTTTTATTGTAGGATCATCCAAATGGTTCTTTTTAATGAAACACAAATCTGGGCGCCATATTTGGATAACCCTATAAAGTTTTTAAAATATAACCTCTAAATTATTAAAATACGATCATTACGTGAATTATTATTTACTTTAGTACTCGATGATGTTATCGACTTGATATAAGATTGTTTTGACAATGACAACCAAGTTTTTTCATTGTTGTAGCAGATGATACACTTAAACGTTTACCAGTTTTATGTGTATAAAATTATCAAAATACGAGGGTGGTCCCAGAAGTACCCGACCCAACAAAGAAAACACAAAAAATTTGGAAAAAATATATTTATTTTTCAACATAATCTCCTTTCAGCTCTATACACTTTTCCCAGCGATGTTCAATAAGTTTGATACCCTTTTTATAATAAGAACTGTCTTGCTCCTCAAAATACCCATTAACTGCCGACATCACTTCTTCATCGTTGGGAAATCTTTGACCACTGAGCCATTTTTTCAAGTTTGGAAACAGAAAATAATCCGTGGGGGCTAAATATGGCGAATAGGGTGCATGAGGTAGCAATTCAAACTTTAATTCATTAATTTTCGCCATTGCAATAACGGATTTGTGAGCTGATGCATTGTCTTGATGAAACAACACTTTATTCTTAGCCAAATGCGGCCGTTTTTGCTTGATTTCTTCGCTCAAACGTTGCAATAAGTTTGCATAATACTCGCCGTTGATAGTTTTTCCTTTTTCAAGATAGTCAATGAAAATTATCCCACGCGCATCCCAAAAAACCGACGCCATGACCTTACCTGCAGATGAAACGGTCTTCGCCTTCTTTGGAGCCGGTTCTCCCTTTTCAGTCCATTGTTTTGATTGTTCTTTTGTCTCGGGTGTGAAGTGATGGGCCCATGTTTCATCCATGGTTATCAAACGGCGCAAAAATTCTGCTTTGTTGCTGTGAAACTTCGCTAAACACTCAATTGAAACATCTTCACGACACTGTTTTCGCTCGAGTGTGAGCAAACGCGGCACCCATCTTGCACACAGCTTTCTCATGTCCAAATTTTCAGATAATATGCGATGTACCGCACTTTTTGAAATGCCTACTATGTCTGCTAGCTTTCGCACTTTCAGTCGACGATCATCCAGTACCGCTTTGTGGATTTTCTTCGCCATTTCTGGAGTCGTCACCTCATTTGGTCGACCACTGCGATGCTCGTCTTGGCAGCTCGTACGGCCTCGTTTAAACTCTGCTACCCAATATTTCACTGTTGTAAACGAAGGAACAGACTCACCCAGAGTAGAATCCAGTTCAGCTTTTATATTGGTTGGGCTGAGGCCTTTCAAATAAAAGTATTGTTTCACGTAACGATGACCAATTTTCTCCATTTTCACAAATTCACTAAAAACGTTCACTATTGATGGCTGCCAAACAAATACTAAACAACGTGGCGTCCTCAAACTTGAAACATATGCTTTATAGATTGTGTACTTTCTAATACAGTGATATTTTTCAAACAATTACCGCCATCTCTAAGTCAAGCCGGGTACTTATGGGACTACCCTCGTAAATAAAAAAATATTTTTTTAACTTTGATTACTATAATAAACAATAAATGAACTTAAACTTTCAAAAGTAACATATTGATGTTTGATATTTTTTTAAAAATTGATTTTAATATTTAATGGGATTTCCTTTTGATACCAGGACTTTGTTTAATCTCCTATTGATTTGACTATGTTAGTAGATACTTGTGTGGGAATAATAACCGATTCATTTGCTAAAATCTTTTTCTATACCTCTTTTCAAATAATTGTATATTGGAATATAAAACTGTAGGAGAAATTACACACACAAACACTTGAAATAAATTCTTCTACAGTATTTAATGTAATAAAAAGATTTCAATTTGAAAATCAACTAATAAATAAAGTTCTATATGATCGTTAAAAATTATTAAACGATCGTAGTGAAAGCATTATATAAAACAAATTGAACAAAATTCAAAAATAAATGCACCGAAAATTGTTGCTGATTTCAAAATTATAACAGAAGAAACCTTAAACCGAGAAATAGTAAGGAGAGTTATCAAAAACTTCGATTTTCATGTAAGAACAACAAGGAGAAAAGTTTTCGTGCGCGAGACAAATCGAAAAAGCGATTATAATTTACAAAAATTAATGAAAATTTAGATTTATAATATTGGAAATACATCACATTTGTAGATGAAAATATATTCAACATTTTTGGGAGTGATAGTTGCATACTTGTGTGACGAAGGCCTAATAAAGAGTTAAAGAACAAAAACTTAATATTGACTGTAGAGCATTGTGTCGGGGGTGTTATGGATTGGGGATGTATATTAATGGATGACGTTTGAGGTTTGGTTTTTATTAATGAGATAATGAATTAGCACATACATTTAAATATTCTCAAAAAGAGAGATTGAATTATGCCTATTTTAGTGTTTTATTTAAAAAAAATTACAAATATGCCCCATAATTTTTGCGACTCTTCTATTCTATTGATTACAATGTGATTAAACAAGCACACGATCGACTAAATAGAACAGACAAAAATGATCGAGCAAAAAACCTTGAATTGAAATCATTACTTTTATTCCATACAGGTGAATAATTAATATGCAAGTATCTGAGTTTCACTTCGAGCTACTACGTAACGTACAATTGATCAGATTTCAATTCGCGAAAGATAATTATCTCGGTTATAAAAAATACAAACATATTTGATAAGCAGCGATCTTGACAGTGTTATAAAATAAGTTTAAAAAAAATCTATCGAAAGTAGAAAGCAATTTCAACAGACTTTTATTACATGAATGGAATTCGAACGATGTTTATCATTTTATGATTTTTTGAAAATAGTTTTTATTAACGTTAACAATCGTCTATACAAATTGTTGTTTATCTAGTAAAAAAATTGTTTATATTTCAATAGAATTAATGAAATTTTTCATTTTGCTGATAAGAAAAGAAATTGAAATTTATGATGTGTATATAATATTATATATATACATACATACATATATACACACACACACACTATAACGTATATTTATATAAGGTTTTCTAATAAAAAATTCAGAACTTTGACAGCTGGTGGCAACCATGTTTGAATTTTTGTTAAGCTCATTTTTACATTTCAACTTAGTATAATTTGGAAAATTATCATGGAACATTGAACACTCCAACAACGCTTAGAAATTGTTAACACTTTAACAGACTTTTTGAAATATTAAAAATAAACATTCAACATAATTCATGAAATGGGACCACCTATTATGTGAAAGAATGACAAAAAATTGGATTAAACGAATGCACGATATTAACCTAAGTGTCCATATGAGTGAAATTATATTCCATCATTAATGCCATAGAATATACTTAAAAACAAAAAAATAAGTAACTGATTAATTAAATACTTTTTGTTTGATTTCCATTTAACACTCTGAAGTGCTTATTGAAAAACCTTGTACATATTTTATATCAAGTACTATTAACTGCAAATTTGATTAAAAATGAAATGTATGAATACAACTAAGATTAGCTCTGTGTGTGTGTATATATATATATATATATATATATATATATATATATATATATATATATATATATATATATATATATATATATATATATACACAGTGAGTCAATAAGTCAATAAAGAACTCGGACACTCACTAACTTATTCTTTTAATAGAGATTAAATAATATTGTAATGCCTTCTATTACAAAAAATATACATTTTATTAAACCTTTATTTATTAATAATATTAAAATAACATTTATAAAAATAAAAATTATTTTAATATTATTATAGCGCGAAAAGTAAAAAAATGTTATGATTGTAGTCAAAAAAAAACTAGGGCATTCAAAATTTAATGATATAAATTTAATTATTTTATGCTATTAAATATTTTATTGGTAATCCTTTGATTTTTTTAATTACTGTCAGTCTTTTTGGCATCGATTTTACATTTTTTTTCCATATGGCAGGATCGATTTGGCCCATTCATCTCTTAAAATCAATTCTAAGTCTGTTTTTGTTTGTAACCTGATATTTTTTTAATTCGATTTCAGATTAGCCCATAGATGTTCAATCACATTAATGTCTGGCGATTGTGGAGGTGTTTATATTACATGTAGATAGTTATAAAGTAACCACAAATGCACGTTGTAAGCTTTGTGCTCGGGATCGTTATCTTGATTGAAATGGAAATTTTGTCTTATTCCCAATTTTTTGAAGCTAAAAATCATATTTTCTTTAAAATGTTAATATACTGTTTGTGATCCATATTTCCATCAATTATACAAAAATTTCCCGGACCAGCAACAAACATACAACCACAAATCATAATCGACCTATCTCAGTGTTTCATAGTGGCGCGTAAGTTTTTCTCCTTTAAAAGGGGGTATTCTAGTCTATCATTTCGAAAAAATCGATTTTTTTGCATATTTTCAAAGCTTAGACATTCAAGAATATGTCTTTAAGAGAATTTTTCGAAATTCGAATTATTTTCGGAGTTATAGCTATTTTTGTGACTCGCCAACCAATCCGGTCTGGCCGGAACGAATCAATTTTAACGTGTTTTTCTCGAAACTACTTTTTTCGACACGGTTGACGTGATATCTCAAGTTCAAATGGACCGATTTACTTAAAATTTGGTACAGAGTTTCTCAATATAACATTAATTACCCCCGCCTAGGATTTTTTGAAAATTTTGTTTTTTACTATTTTTTAAAAATTCCGAAAGTTTGAAAAATAGGGCAACAAATGACTGTTTTTTCACACTGCCGCCATTTTGTGAAAAATTTTTTTAAAGTTCCCTAAGCGGGAATACTACTAGAACCTTCTTTTTCAATAATTTCAAAGAAAAAAAATTTGTTTCCGATGACCGGAAGGGTTGGAACACGTCAACCAGGAGACACCTTTTTTTTCGAGCCTCCACTTTGCCAGCCTGTACCTTTTTCAATTTTGAATTTTTTGTTTTTAATAATACTTTTTTATACTCTTAAAATGTCAATAAATAACTGATAGAAAATGAATAGTAAAAATATTTGTTGTTTTTTTTATAGCGCCCGAAAAAACACCTAAAATTCGTGCGTCTAGACTAGAATACCCTCTAAACTCTCTGTTAGGTTTTCGCCAGACGTGATATTGGCCATTTGATCGGAATATATGAAATTTGTTTCTGTTAGAAAATAAAACGTTACTCCAGAATGAATTTTTTTTTATATTTATAAAATTTAGCGAGTTCTAGCCTTTTGCGTCTGTTCACCTTTCTCACAAACAGTTTTCTATGAGGCACTCTTCTGTGAAAACTGTCTCTTCACAAGACCAACCTAATTGTTTTAGGATACACATTTTTGTTTAGATATTGTGAGACTTCATTTACTCACTTTGGAGCACTCAACAATGTTTTTTTTTCAATTTGGTGTACGATTCACCGCTCGTCTGACAATAAATATTTTAAATCTACCGGATTTTCCTTCATTTACCATAAATTTTGTCACTTTAAAATGTATAATAACATCATTAACTGTCGAATGAGACCTATTTATAATTTTCCCATTATCATGACACGATTTTCTCTCATTATGATACTTTATAATCAGTTCTCTCACTTCTAAAGAAGTTTGTCCACGTTGTCTTCCCATTTTCACCTATTAATACGGAATTTTACACCTACTGTGGCAGTATACTGTTAAAATTTGTCAGTTGGATAAATAAATAAATAAAATACGGAAATTTCCCTTTCTAAACTTAAAAGAAATGACAATTTTACCAATTGTCCGAGTTCTTTTTTGGTCACAATTTGAGTCTTGTATTACTTTTTGTATTCTAATAGTATTAAAAATTAATAATTTGGTTTCTAACGTTATTGTTTTTTATAAAGGATTAATAGTAATTTCTTGAATCGTAACTTTTTTTAAAAAAAAAACAGTTTAGCGTTATTTAATTCTGCTAAAAGAATAAGTTAGTAAGTGTCCGAGTTCTTTATTGACTCACTGTATATAAGTATAATTATGTGCGAGTAGTACATCTGTATTTTTATTTAATGTGCATAAGTATGTGTATGTAATTTTCATGTAAAAAAGAGTTATACTTGTTAATGTTCCGTTTTGTATCGATTCAATTAAATTAATTGAACGAAAACTCCTTCTATAGCGTTTAATTATTTTTTCCACAGTTTTACACGACATCACAGAAACACTTTGTTCTTAACAATACACAATCATTGCGTGTAATTGTTTGAATAGCGTGGCAAGAATCTTTTTCCAGTGTGAACTGTTCAAATAGACTTATTTCTATTAACATTTTTGTGTTTAATATTTTTTTACGCACTTTTGCAAGTCATTGTTGTTGTTGGAATTATTATTATTATTTACCGTTCTCTTTAATTAATTTGTAATTTTGTAAAAATCATAGTCGAAAACAAAAAATATAAATTTCTTGCTGATTAAAAAAACATTATTTTTTTATTCTGAGAATTCATTAATTGTTCCATTCAAACGTTTGACGTCAGTGAAAATAATTCAACGTTTGTTTGAGTTGGATTTTTTTTATTTATTTAAATAAACTTAGTCCAGACGTATATACATTTATATTTTTCGAATATTTACAATAATAAATGCATAATTATGCAAACATAATTGTGTTTTTAATGAGGTAATAAAAATCAAGTAAATATTTTGTTTAATTTTAAAAACAAATTAAGTACATATGTACATTTGTGCATTGAAATTAATTATTAATTAAAAAATTAAAATTAAATCGAAATAAATATTTTCAGAATATATAGGTTATAAACACATACATACATAAATATATACACATGTTCGAAAATGTCTGCATACAATTATCAATAGGGATATATTTCTCAATAAAACAACCTTATTAATGTCAATTTAAAAACAAACATATTTTTTAATAATTCTATAAAGTACCAATTCTTTATACGTGGCAATTCAAAACATTTTAAATTTATAACAAGTAAAATAAAAAATAAAACACACAAAAATTCATACAAATTGAGCAGAAAATGTCTGCGTACACATTTTATTAAACGGCAGATCATCGATTTTTTTGCAATATTTGCACTTATTGTTATT